>PVIW01008259.1:0-32072 GCA_004026585.1 Noctilio leporinus
TAACTCATGGAGACTGAATAACATGCTTTTAAGCAATGAAGGGGTTAACAATGAGATCAAAGATGAAATCAAAAAGTTCCTGGAAACAAATGACAATGAACACACAACAGCCCAAAACCTATGGGATACAGCAAAGGCAGTTCTCAGGGGGAAATTTATAGCAATACAGGCCTTCCAAAAAAGGTTACAAGAAGTTTATGAAAACAACCTAACCCCAAAGCTACAAGAACTAGAAGAGCAACAACAAACAAAGCCCAGAGCAAGTAGAAGGAAGGAAATCATCAAGATCAGAGCAGAACTAAATAACTCAGAGATTCAAACTACAATTTGAAGAATGAACAGGTCCAGGAGCTGGTTCTTTGAAAAAATAAACAAAATTGACAAGCCCTTATCCAGAGTCATCAAGAAAAAGAGAGAGGACCCAAATAAACAGAATCAGAACTGAAAGAGGAGAAATCACAACTGATACTTCAGAAATGCAAAAGATTGTAAGAAATTACCAGAAACAAATATATGACAAAAAAAATATGACAACCTGGATGAAATGGACCCATTTCTGGAAATGTTTAATCTATCAAAACTGAACCCAGAAGAAGCAGAAAGCCTAAATAGGCCAATAACAACTAGTGAAATTAAAGACGTCATCCAAAATCTCCCAAAGCACAAAAGCCCTGGACCAGATGGCTACACAGGTGAATTTTTCCAAACATTTAAAGAAGAACTAACTCCTATCCTCCTCAAACTATACCAAAAAATTCAGGAACAGGGAAGACTCCCAAACTCTTTCTATGAAGCCAATATTATTCTAATCCCAAAACCAGGGCAAGATCCAACTAAGAAAGAAAGCTACAGGCCAATATCTCTGATGAACATAGATGCTAAAATTCTCAACAAAATATTGGCCAATCTGATTCAGCAGTATATTACAAAGATCATACACCATGATCAAGTGGGCTTCATCCCAGGGATGCAAGGATGGTACAACATTCATAAATCAATAAATGGAATACACCACATCAACAAATTAAAAGATAAAAACCATATGATCATATCAATAATAGATGCTGAAAAAGCATTTGATAAAATACAGCAACCATTTATGATAAAAACCCTCAGCAAAATGGGGATTGAGGGAGCATACCTCAAAATCGTAAAGGCCATCTATGAGAAACCTGAAGCTAACATCATACTTAATGGACAAAAACTGAAAACTTTCCCCCTAAGATCAGGAATGAGACAAGGCTGTCCACTTTCTCCACTTCTATTCAACATTGTCTTGGAAGTTCTAGCTATAGCCATTAGAGAAGAAAAAGGAATCGAAGGTATCCAAATTGGAAAGGAGGAAGTCAAACTGTCATTATTTGAATAATGAAACAATAGAAATAGAAGTGAAAAAACAAATCCTATTTTCCATAGCAACAAGAAAAATAAAGTAGCTAGGAATACACTTAACCAAGGAGGTAAAAGACCTGTATGCAGAAAACTACAGAACAATGAAGAAAGAAATCAAGGAAGATTCACATAAATGGAAGCATATACCATGTTCATGGATGGGAAGAATTAACATCATTAAAATGTCCATACTACCCAAAGCAATCTACCGATTCAATGCAATCCCAATGAAAATACCAATGACAGACTTCACAGAAATAGAAAAACTACTTCAAACATTTATATGGAGCCAAAAACGCTCACGAATAGCCACAGCAATCTTGAGAAAGAAGAACAAGGTAGGAGGAATCACAATACTGGACTTCAAATAGTACTACAAGGCTACTATCATCAAAACTATCTGGTACTGGCATAAGAATAGACATATAGATCAATGGAACAGAATAGAGAGACCAGAAATTAACCCAGGACTCTATGGTCAACTAATATTTGACAAAGGGGAAAGGAACATAAAATGGAGTAAGAACAGTCCCTTCAGCAAATGGTGTTGGGAGAAATGGATAGCAACATGCAAAAAGATAAAACTATACCACCAACTTACACCATACACCAGAATAAACTCAAGATGGATAAAGGATTTAAACATAAGCAGTACCACTATAAAGGTCCTGGAGAAAAATATAGGCAATAAATCTTTGAATATCCTATGCAGAAATATGTTTACTGATACTTCACCAAGGGCAAAGGAAATCAAAGAACAAATCAACAAATGGGACTATATCAAATTGAAATGTTTCTGTTCAGCTAAAGAAAACACCAGGAAAACTCAAAGGGAACCAACTGTATGGGAAAACATAATTGCCAATGATACCTCAGACAAGGGTTTGATCTCCAAAATATATAAAGAACTAATGAGACTCAACACCAGGGAGACAGACAGCCCAATTAAAAAATGGGCAAAGGACCTGAACAGAACTCAGTGGGGAAGATATACAAAGGGCCCAGAGACATATGAAAGAATGCTTAACATCACTAGTTCAGAGAGATGCAAATTAAAACCACAATAAGATACCACCTCACACCTGTCAGAATGGCAATCATCAACAAATCAACAAATAACAAGTGTTGGCGAGGATGTGGAGCAAAGGGACCCTGGTGCATTGTTGGTGGGAATGCAGGCTGGTTTAGCCACTGTGGAAAACAGTATGGGGTTTCCTCAAAAAAGCTAAAAATGGAACTGCCTTTTGATCCAGGGATTCCACTACTTGGACTATACCCAAAGAATCCTGAAACACCAATTCATAAGAACCTATGTACACCTATGTTCATAGCAGCACTATTTACAATAGCCAAGTGCTGGAAACAGCCTAAGTGCCCATCAGTGGATGATTAGATCAAAAAACTTTGGTACATTTACACAATGGAATACTATACAGCAGAAAGAAAGAAGGAACTTCTACCCTTTGCAACAACATGGATGGAACTGGAGAGTATTATGCTTAGTGAAATAAGCCAGTCAGTGAAGGACAAATACCATATGATCTCACCCATTACAGGATAATAATGAACAGAAGTAACAATAAGCGAAACAGAACCAAATATATGATTATAGTGAATAGGCCTTTAGTGGTCATGGGGAAGGGGATTGGGGGGAGAGGGGAGGAAGAGGCAAGGAAGTGGAGCAGTTTAGACAAGAACCTAGTATAAAGGAACCATGGACATGGACAACAGGTGGGATTGTCTTTGGGGGGAATGGGTGGGTGGGGAGGGGGATAGAGGGGAGCAAAAAGTAAATGGATGTAATACAACAACAATAAAATTTTTTTTAAATGACCATTTTAGCCATTTTTTAAGTATTTTAAATTCAACACTGATATGTTGCATTTTTTATTTACCACCCCAAGTCTTCTTTTTCATTTTCATTTATTTTTTATTTCTTTAATTGTTGTTCTATTACAGTTGTCCCAATTCCCCCCTCCAAGATTTTCCTTCTTCTTCATTCATATCCCCTTTAGTTTTTTTCTATCTCTCCCCACCCCACTTCCTTCTGGCAATCACCAAACTGTTGTGTTCTTGAGATTTTTTTCTTTGTTTAATCCCTTCACTTTTCTCACCTAGCCTAGATATTTAAATGCATGATTCTCTCAGGCTTGCTTGTGAGTTGAGTAGAAAATTTTTCAAGGAGAGAGACCAAGGGGAGATCTTACATCTACATTTCTCTGATGTCTGTATCCTTGATCTTAATCAAAGGCAACAATGCTTTTATAGGCAGCAAGAAAACCATGTCACCTGGTCACCTGGTTACCAAAACTGGAAATCTGGATCCTTCCTTTCTCCCTCATCTCAGTTTTTGAATAATCACCAAATCTTGCCACTCATCCTTTCAAATATTTATTGAATCTATCCTTTCTTTTTCATCCCCATTTCACTGAACACAATTCAAGCCACTATTATCTCTTATAAGGGTGATTTAACAATTGCCTAATGGGTTTCTCTTTTTTTATTCTTACCCTCTTTGATTCTGTTCTCTTCCCTGCAACCAGGTGCCACAGTATCATCCCTTAGCTTCACCCTTCCTCCTGGTACTTTGTGCTTCCTGGAACCTGACCCCTATCCACAATTCCTACCTTGTCTACAGCTTCTCCTCCACACATTCTACGCTGCAGTCAATCTGTGGACCCTTTTCTACCTCCAGGCCTTTGCATATTTCTTCTGCCTAGATCACTCTATACCCAGCCTCCTGCTACTTATCACTTAGGTTCACCTCTTCTCTTCCAGGATGATTTCCCTAAGTTCCACAGGCTTGTAGGGCTGCTCTTCTTTGCTTTTATGTCTCTCTGAGGCAAAAATAACACTCACCCACTGATTTATCTGTTTCTCTTTGGCTATAATATAGGTCTTTATGGACAGGGATCGCATCTTTGCAGCTTTAACCATTACCTTGTACTTGTTAAGTAAACAAATTGAAAAAATCACAATGTATGCTTCAAACTCTCTACTGTGAGCAATGCTTCAGATTTAAAACTTAGTACAAGTTTTAGTCAAACCTTGATGAAAAGCCACAGATCTTGCCTCAAAGACTTTGTGCTTGCTCTTCCCACCATCTTTACTGTTCTTCCTCAGATATTCCCTTGTTATTCTCTTGCTTCTCTCAGTCCACGCTAATCAGTGAGATTTCTCCTAATCATCCTATGTGAGATAATGATCCATCATTCTGTTTCTCTCAGTTTTTTATCTCCCAAAGTTCTTACCACCATTTGACTTGTCACATGGTTAAAGTTTAAATATATCCCCCCTTTAAACATAAGTTCCTCACCAGCAAGGGCTCTGTTTTGATTACTTGCTATTACCTTGCTACCTAAAAAGTCTGGCCTTGAATTTATGCTCAAAATATCTATTAAATATTGAAATGAATAACTAACTGACAGAAAACAAAGAAACGAAAGGAAAAGAAAAGAAAAGAAACAAAGGGACAAAAGAATAAATGTCCTTTCTTTTTCCTGGCTCTTGTCTTTGGCCCTTGTTTTTTTTTTTTTTTTTAGTTTTGTTCTCAATGTATGGTTGCTTTCCACCTGCCTCCAGCTATGGAACTGATCAGAGACCTGGCTTGCAACCCAATTATGTGCCCTGATTGGGAATCAAACCAGCGACCTTTGGGTTCACAGGCTGGCACCTTTCCACTGAGCCACCAGCCAGGGCCTGGCCCTTGTTTTTTATTTTAATGATCCATTGTACCTGAGTCAGAGTATATGAATCTGCATCCTTAGTGACCCTGGGATATTCATAATGGACAGGCACAGCTGACCATCAACTGACTACAAACAGGGCTAGGTTCAGTGCTGTGGTCCTCCTACATAAAGCTTTTATGTAAAGGCAACAGGCTTGAGAATTCGGTGTGTGTTTGCATATGATAAGAGGCCCATAACTCAAGATATGCTGTCTTTGCAGGCCCCATTTGCTGATACACATATGTGGCTTTCCCTGGGATCAGAAGGTTCTCACAATGTGTCAGGGACTTGGTCTTTACTGGGAAACCACAGCTGGAGACCAGAACAGCAGCTGGTGTCAGGGCAGATATTTCTCATCAACATATCTTCATTTTGTCCACTTGGCAAAGAAGTACAGAGACCTTTGAGATACCTGGGTCTCCTGGGCCCAGTAGCCACTTGGTTTCTCATTGTGCCTTCAAAGAGCTAGCAGGAGGTCCTCCTTGCAAAACATTCACTTTTAGCAGGGGTAATCAGTCTACTCTCTGCTCCTGCTGCTCTGGTTCTGGAATTGGGAGGGAGAGACGCAATTGGGAGGGAGGAAACCCTTGGGATATGCCAGGTGCATCACCTCTAAGGATTGTGAGACTCCTGAAAGCAGGGACTGCATTTGTCAGATTAACCAGTGTTTCACCAGCACTAAGCACAATGCCTGGTACAGCCTGGCTCCTCAAATAAATGTTTCTGGAATAGTGAATTAGTCCTGTGTGGGCATAATTATTATCCCTATTACATAAGCAGCAGCCTCCTGCTATACCCTCCATTTCTTTAATGTCTTGCATACTTGTTCAAATTCTCCTTCTGCTTTCAGCTCCAGAGTGCAGAGTGTGTCAGATTATTTCATGTTGTATCCCTTGTAGCTAGCACATACTAAGTGCTCAGCAAATATTTATTAAATAAGTAATGAACAGTTGGATGAATAAATGTATAGATGAAGCACAGGGAGGTTGTTTATTTTACCTACTCCAGCTGTCTGTGCATCTGAATGTGCAAATATGAAGGCAGGCATGGGACATTATGTGTATACAAACATGTCTGGATGATGTGTCTTTGTGTACCTGTCTGTGTGTGCCTGTGTCAGGTGCACATATTTGTGAGACAGCATGGTTTTATGTGCATATGTACAGCTTTCAGTCCAGGCCAGTCCAGGCAGTCCATATATGCAGTTGCTTCTTCAGATCTGAGGCCTAGCAGGCTGGCACTCTAGCATACCTTGGCCCCACATATAAAAGCCTTGGAGAAAGGCTCTGGTGCAGGCCCGTCTTAAAGAGGACTTAAGACTTACCCAAGCTGCTGGAAGCATTCCTAGAGACTGTAGCCTGGGCACCTGTAAGGAAGAGAAGGATCAATGCAAGTGGAAGGCATATGGTGGGGAAAAAGGCCTGGGAGATAGCCCATTTAACCTTTTCTCTTTGCAGCCAAAGAAGTCTTTTTGAAACCCCAATCTAATCTTGTCCCTAGCCTTTCAGGGACTCTCAACTACTTTCAGGAGAAAGGCCCAAAATCTTAGCAAGAACTGCAAGGCCCCACATGGTCTGGCTCACCTGCCTCAGTTCATCCCTCACTCCTCCTTCTGGCCTGCATGGCCTTCTCTCAAGCCCTGTAGTAGGCTAGAACCCCCACCATAGACCTTTTGCCTGTGCCATATGCTGTGCCAGGGATTTCCTCCCTCTCTCTCCCCCTTTTCCCTGAACCCTCTTAGTTAATCCCTCCTCCATTTCCAAAGCTCAGCTCCAGTGCTCACTTCAGCAGCACATATACCAAAATTGGAACAAAACAGAGATTAGCATGGCCTCTGCACAAGGATGACAAGCCAATGCATGACGCATTCCATATTAAAACAAAGCAGGGCCGAGCGGGCCAGCCGAG
Organism: Noctilio leporinus; assembly: GCA_004026585.1. Lineage (NCBI taxonomy): Eukaryota > Metazoa > Chordata > Mammalia > Chiroptera > Noctilionidae > Noctilio > Noctilio leporinus. The sequence goes on from PVIW01008259.1 coordinate 7,029, forward strand.
GAGGACGCAGCCACGTTATCCCGTGGAGTTTCCCTGGGTCTGGCGCTCAAGCAAGCAGGCCTGTGGGTGAGGCATCTTTGCTGGTGAATACCGCTTCAGTCCTGGTGTGGCCCTGAGTCGGGTTGCTCTGCTGTGCTTCTACACCTCCTAAAGATGCATCCTGACTTGTCTTCACACTTGCACCCTGAAGAATGCAACGTCTTGATTAACTTACTTAAGGACTGTCACAAAAATCACAACGTTTTGAAATTTTTTGGTCATTGCAATGATCTTGATCGGGAGACGAGAAAATGCTTGAAAAATGAGTACATAGCAAAGAGAACCAAGATTAGGGAGTATGGCAAAGCGATGCGGAAGAGACATTTTGATTCTCCAGACAAATCTGAAACATAAATTATATTTTTACTGGATGCCTTGGCTGAGAGAAGACCTAAAGACTCTTGGTTGATAACCGAAATAATTCTATTTCATTTGGTCTCCAGAATCTTTTGATTAGAAAGTGAGCCATGAGAAATCAAGCCATGAAGAAACACTGAAACCCTGGATTCAGAGTATTTGTTGAGCAGAGCCGTTAGTGCCCTGATTCCTTTACCATTGCACCTGACTTTTAATATGCTGCTTTCCTTTGCCTACAACTAGTTGACAGTTGAGTAACTTCTATCTCCCTCAATAAAATAATTGACTTTAACTCTTCTCTGTTCTGTTAGACTCTCCTGCATTTAGGGCAAAATGGTCTCATTAGATATTCCTTTTTGACAGCGTAGTAATTCTGGAGCTTAAACAGTGAAGGTACAAGCTAGGGCAAAAAGAGTTTGCGGAAATTAACCAGCTGTGTCAACTATATAAAAATGTTCCAACTTTATTGTTTTTAAAGAGCTATTTTCTTAAAAGGTTAAATGTTTAATAAAATTACTTTTAGTTAGAAACAAAACAAAACAGGAACAACAAAAACCTCAGCTCCACTGTGTCCTGTTCCCCTATTGTAAGAGCTCAAAGCTCCTAATATACTTTTTTATTTTTAATTATTTTTTATTGTTTTTCTAATATAGTTGTCCAAATTTCCCCCCCATTGCTATTCACTCCTCCCCCAACTCCCACAGTCAATCCTCACCCCTTTGTCCATGTCCATGGGTCCTTGACTATAACCTTCCTCTTCTTTCCCCCTTTCTCTCCCTCTCCCCTCCCCTATGGTCACTGTCAGTCAGTTCCTTGTTTCCATGCCTAAAACAAACAAACAAACAAGTAATATATTTTCTTAATGGCACTTAATACAATTGCAGATCTATATCTATTGCTATCCATCTATCATCTATCTATCTGTGATTCTGGTCCATAAGTTCCATGTAAATTGGGCCTATATCTGTTTTTACTGGCACAAGGTAGGCATAAGAACATGTGCAATGAATGAATGAACTGGAAATAGAAAGTTCACCTTGCCACATAGAATCCATTCGCTCCAGCAATTCAGATCCTGATAAGACCCCAAGCACCCAGTTCTGTCCTCCCTCCCTATCTCTGGAGAACATTTCCTGCCAGAAACTTTGGGATGGAGTGACCCTCTTACCTTTTTGCATGATGGGGCCCAAGCTCAGGATATGGGTTTTGTGTATGATGCCCCTACTATGGAATCTGGTCCTGGAGCAGGTCTGCAGGGGCAGGGCAACAAACATTTTCATGAAAGAGACTGAATGTGTCCTACCATGAGGAGGGGGTTGTACTCCTCAGAGAGCATTCTCCTGCCTCAAGCTGGGGCTTGAAAGTGAGTGAGGCAGGAGTTATTAGGATACCTGGGCTCATACTCATCTCTACCATCTGTTACATGTATGACCTTTGGAAAGTCATTTGAGTTCTCTGAGCCTCTATTCCCACTAGAAAAAGTGACTAGCAAAATACAGTTAAAGTGCACGTGGTGTTTTAAAATGTCAACTTCCATTATTAGTAGACAAGTTTGAAGATAAGCTAGAACATGTACAAGCCTGTCATCGTAAATCTCCTACTAGCCTCACCCATGTTACTACTCAGAGAAATACAGCTGAATTGTTTATTTATTTTTTTAGACCTTGTGGCCACATGTCTTTGGTTCGAGAGGTTGGCAAGGGATAGGGCATAGCAAACAAACTGAGAGAGGTGAGGCAGCTCATTGGTTTGCACTGCTCTTTCATGACATCAGAGAATCACTTTACAGTGCAGGTAGATCAGGTTGTAATTTCCCACAAAACAAAACATCTGGGTGGAAATTCAGCCCTGAGGGGACTCCCCATTCTCCAACACTTGGATGGTTGAGTCCTCAGTACATGAACATCTGAGATAGTTATGGCAAATAATGTAGTTGGTTAAGCAAACAATCTGGGGCCCAACTTCCTGGTTTCAAGCCTTACTCTACTACTTTGACATTGGGAAATTTAATTAATCTCTCTATGTCTCAGCTTCCCCATTTGTAAATAAGAAGGAATAACTGTAACCCACATTCATAAGATAATTGTGAGGAGTGAGTTAATTTCTCTAAGTGCTACTCCAGTACGTGACACACAGAAAGTGCAACATATTTATGATGCTAAAATAAAAGTGTTATCAGTGCAGAACTTAAACTGTCCTAAAGTTAGCTTATTCTGGTTTTCCAGGAAACAGCATTCAGGAATCATTAGTTATGTTTATTGACTACCTACTATGTGCCCGGGACTATTGTAACAATGGAAAATTCTGAGTTCTGAGGATCACTGACCAAACAAGAGTGTGTACCCATTTGTACATATAGACAATTGTAGCAAAACACACTTACAAATAGAAACTGAAAACTGCACATGCAGACTCCTGTGTGTACCAGACTGCATTGGGTTACCTGGGCAGGTAAATTGTATGGCTCTCCACCATCCCACCCCACAATTCAGAACTGATTCCAAAGGTGCAAATTCCACTTGGCAAAATAAAAACCTTGAAGTTAAGGGCACTCATCTCCTGAAAGCCACAGATTGTGGCATCTAGCATGGCTCGTGACATTTCTATGCCCTCATCTTGAGCAGGGCCTCCAAGTGTCCACTCTAGCCACATTCCTTGTCCCTCCAACTGGTCTCCTCCTTACTCACCCTGTGACATTCTGAAATCTCTCCTAGATTAGTTGTCTTCAACCCAGCTCCCATACACAATCAGGCAGAAAAACACAGACATACCCAGACTTTCTTCTTGCTCCCCTTTCAAAACTTTCTAAGTTTTCCACATGTACAGCTAGCCCCTCTTCCAAATAAATTCTGAGCAGAAGTACCCTTCAATTTCATCCATGGGCCTTACTATCCTGAATAATAAAGTACTTCAAAGTGCCTGTAACATTGCCACTGGGTGTGGCATAGCAGTTTGTCATCAGCAATGGGACAAATTGCTCCCATCCAGCATGGTGCCCAAATAGAGAAAGGCCTTCGTGGACAGGGTCACAGAAGAGGGTTGGTAGGGCTGTGTGTAGGCAGGGCTGTGTAAGAGTGCCATTCGCAGAGTGAACATTCCTGTCCCACCCATGTTAATGTTGAGGGTACTGCAGAAGGAAAGGAGCTGATGAGAGGACCAGAGCTGAGAACAGCAACAGATAGGCTGCCTTTTCTGGTCTGGTTCCTGGGAAGTCCCTGGCAGTTCTTTGTATTTTTACCCAACAGTAGGACCAGAACCCACCAACCATTGCTTTGTAAACTACAGTGCACCTAAATGGTCACATTGGGATCTTCTTGAGATGCAGGTTCTAGTTGGTAGGTCTGAGGTGGGGGTCAAGGTCCTGCATTTCTAACAAGCTCCCAGATGAAACTGATACTGCTGGTCCACAAACCACATTTTTGGTAACATGTGCACCCCTTTACTTGATGGCCCTTGCCTTCAGGATGTGCAGTGAATAAATTCTCAAGGAAACTACCTAGATTCTCTTTGCCCTCAACCTGGAAGTTAAAAAGGATGGGCTATGAGTCTTACAGGCCTATGTTAAAGTTCTGGCTTTACCTACAGCAGAAGATTTGGGATGGAATTAAATGGGTTATTTTTATTCTATTGAAAACAGCCATACTCATATAGACTTCATGTAATAATCTCACAAAGGACTTTGTAAGACTGTGCCCCAGGAAAGAAAGTGCATGAGAAATACTCAACAATGTGAAAGTCCATTTCACAGGTTATTGATTTAGACCCAGAGTTGGACTGAGGCAAGATTTCCAACTCAAACCAGAGAGAGATTTGTGCATAGATGTGTTGCTCCCTGCCACCTACCAGATCTGGGACATGGTCACATTGCTCCAGGGCACTACTTGGCCAGGTGATGCTTCAGCCAAAGGCAGAGAGATTTCTTCCCCCAAGTCAGGCATATCCTTCTCCAACTCTGGTTGGCCCAAAGAGCACAGAACCACAGGCAAGCTTCAAAGTGAAGGTTATGGTAGAGCGGGGTTTGGGTCCCAATGGCCTGAGTTTGAATTCCAGCTCTGCCACTTACTAAGTTCTGCAACTTTGGGCAAGTTAGTCAACTTTCTTTGAGCTTCCATATCCATACCCACACAATGGAAATAATCAACCGGCACCTCCTAGGATGCTCTAAGAGTTTTATGAGGTGACGTAGAACACTGAGTATATCACCTGACTTAGTCAGCTCTCAGAAAATGTTTATTATTATAACCATTTTCCCTAGTATCAACATCATTGGCCTGTGATTCATCTTATTCATATATTTTCAATTTTATTAATTAACAGGACTTTAATATTTTTAAACAATAAAACCTCATGTGGCACCCAATATGGGTGGAACTTCTGTGGTTCACTCCAATGGCACCCCAAGGCACTCCTTAAAGACATAAACCCCAAGAAGCATAATTTATAAGTCCCTCTTTAATAGACCTTCTATTCTTTACAGAGGGAAAAGGAAATTGAGGTTCAAGTGTAAAATATGATTTTCCCAAAGTCCTATACCAGATCTGGTCTGAGAGCCTCTCATTCTTCCCTCTAACCCCCCACCCTGACCCTCTGATACGTCACAGACCCTAATATTTGATTCACATCTTTGGAACACTATTGCATTTTGAAGAAAGGTAATACAGTATTACTAAACCCATTTCACAGATAAGGAGACACCCAGAATAGGGCTATCAACTTCCCAAAGACATCTGGATTTGAATCTGAGCACCAGACTTCCTAGCTGGGCTCCTCTACTGGACAACACTGTCTCCCAGTTTCCCCACTCTTTTCCTTATGGGAGGCAGTTGACAGGGAAGCTGAGGGCCTGGTGATTAAGGGATTGTGGGGTGCAGCTGGCCAAGGCCACTGGGGATCCCCTCTGACTACACCTGATGATTGGCTTCAGATAGGACTTCAGGTTGACTCTCATGTCCAAGGGGTAGGAGCAACCAAAGTTGATGTTAATGCTGATATCACTCATAATGATCTCATCTGCCAGATAGAGGTTGCTGTATTTGGCATAGGTTTCATTCTTCTCCATTGTGGAAAGGGTGGGGAGTGGGTGAGAAAGAGTACAAGAATTGAAGTAGGACTCTAAACCAAAGGAATTTTTTTTTAGCCAGCTATGAGCTGCTCTCTCAGTTTCTGTGATTGAACATTGCCACAGCAACCTTTTATCCTTTAATGAGCATGTCATGTGTGAGACCCTCCTTCATCACTGCATTGGACCTTTCCATGCTGAGCCAGAGGTTCATAGAAATTTAATAACTGAGTAACTTGCCCATAGCACATGGGTTATATAACCAGGGTTTCTTCCTTTTATGCCATGCTTCTTCTCTCAAACACTAAAATGACTGAAAACCATGTGCCTAGTCATCAATTAATGATGTAATTTCAAGTTAGTTAAATTCTTCCTTTTTTTTTTTTTTCCTTCTTTTCTGCAGACATTTATGGATGCTTTTGTTCTGGTTCTCATGACAACAGTGATGTTGACCCTGACTCCCAGGACCTCCATGGAAAAACAGATCTATTTCTGAACCCAGTGCTGATACTGATAGACTGAGACTAATCCTGCCATGGTTAGGCCCTACTCTTCCCATCTGTAAAATGTGAAACTATCATCATGGATCACCCTCTTTATTTCTTTATTTTTTAAATTTAATTTATTTATTTTTAATTTAATTTTATTGTTGTTGTATTACATCCATCCCCTTTTTGCTCCCCTCTGTGCCCTTCCCCATCCACCCAGTACCCCCAAAATCAATCCACTTGTTTTCCATGTCCATGGTTCTTCCATACTAGTTTCTTCACTAAACTGCTCCCGTTCTTTGCCTCTTCCACCCCTCCCTCACTCTTCTGCCCTCTCCCCTCTGCCCACTGAAGGTCTATTCACTGCATTCAGATATATGGTTCTGTTTTGCTTATTGTTTGTTTTGTTCATTATTGTCCTGTAAAGGGTGAGATCATAGGTATTTGTCTTTCACTGACTAGCTTATTTCATTAGGCATAATACGCTCCAGTTCCATCTATGTTGTTGCAAAGGGTAGGAGTTCCTCCTTTCTTTCTGCTGTGTAGTATTCCATTGTGTAAAGGTACCAAAGTTTTTGATCCAATCATCCTCTGATGGGCACTTAAGCTGTTTCTAGCACTTGGCTATTGTAAATAGTGCTGCTATGAACATAGAGATACATAGGTTTTTATGAATTGGTGTTTCATGGTTCTTCAGGTATAGTTCTAGTAGTGGAATGGCTGGATCAAAAGGCAGTTCCATTATAGTTTTTTTTTTTTTTTAATTTAATTTTATTGTTGTTGTATTACATCCATCCCCTTTTTTGTTCCCCTCTGTCCTCTTCCACACCCACCCACAACCCATTATAGTTTTTTAAGGAAACCCCGTACTGTTTTCCATAGTGGCTGCACCAGCCTGCATTCCCACCTGCAGTGCACCAAGGTTCCCTTTTCCCCACATCCTCATCAACACTTGTTGGTTGTTGATTTGTTGTGGATTGCCATTCTGACAGGTGTGAGGTGGTATCTTATTGTGGTTTTAATTTGCACCTCTCTGATGGCTAGTAATGTTGAGCATTCTTTCATATGCCTTTGGGCCCTTTGTATGTCTTCCTCACAGAGTTGTCTGTTCAGGTCCTTTGCCCATTTTTAAATTGGGCTGTCTGTCTCCCTGGTGTTAACTCGCATTAGTTTTTTAATATATTTTAGAGATCAAACCCTTGTCTGGGGTATTATTGATTGATACTTATTTATTGCCATTTCCCCCCTTTGTACCTGTGTTCCTCTCTGTCTCTCTGTGTTTCTTTATTTTTTTAAAGCAGGCCCTTTAGCATTTCTTGCAATGCTGGTTTGGTAGAGATGTATTCTTTTAGTCTTCTTTTGTCTGTTAAACTACTTATTTCTCCTTCCATTTTGCAGGAGAGTCTTGCTAGGTAGAGTATTCTTGGTTGCAGGCCTTTGTTTCCCATTACTTGGAATATTTTTTGCCATTCCCTTCTGGCTTGTATTGTTTCTGTTGAATAATCATTTGATAACCTTATCAGAGCCCCCTTATATGTTATTTGCTGTTTCTCTCTTAATGCTTTTACGATTCTCTCTTTTTCTTCAAAATTTGCCATTTTAATTATAATGTGTCTTGGATTGGGTCTATTTGGATTCATCCTCATTGGGACACTCTGTGCTTCCTGAACTTGAGTAACATTTTCACTCATCATGTTAGGAAAGTTTTCTATCATTACTTTTTTGAACAGGTTTTCCATTCCTTGTTTCTCTTCTCCTTCTGGCATCCCTATGAGATGGATATTATTGCATTTCATGTTGTCCTGTAGCTCTCTTAAAACCTCTTCATTCTTGTTCATCTTTTTTTCATTCTGTTGCACTGCCTTGGAATATTTTTCTACATTGTCATCCAGCTTGCTGATTCAATCCTCTGCTTCCTCTAGCCTGCTATTGATTTCTTCTATTGTATTCTTCAATTCAGAAGTTGTATTCTTCATTTCCTCCTGGCTTTTACTGATAGTTTCTATGTCCTTTTTAATGCTGGTGTAGTTTTCAGTAAGTTCCTTGTAGCTTCCCTGGAGTTCTTCATAGGTCCCCTGGAGTTGTCTGTAGTTTTCTTTAAGCTGCCTGGGCTCATTGAGCTTCTCAATCATCATTATTTTGAATTCCATATCTGATAGGTTACTTACCTGTTTCCTTCATTGATCTTTCTGGGGATTCCTCCTTTCCTTTTGGTGATGGGCTGTTTCTTTTTCTCCCCATTTTTTGGTTTTGTTGTAATCCAGTCAGACTATAATCAGCTGCCAGACTAAGAAACTGCTAGGTTGAGAGGATTGGTTTATTTGTAATCCTAACAATCTGTGATCCACTACGAGGCTCAGATTCTGCTTGGGGTGACAGACCAACTCAGGTATAAATCAATAAATCAGCTACCAAACTCAGGCCCTGCTGGGCTAGACAGAGAGGTTCAATTGTAATCCAATGGCTCAGCCACCAGCTCAGGTGCAGCCTGGTGGGACAGATTCAGATGCAAATCAATGAATCTGTGATCAGCCACCAGGTTCAGGATCCACTGGGCGAGGCAGCAAGATCTAATTATAATCCAATGAATCTGTGATTAGCCACCAGGCTCAGATGGTGCTAGGCTTGACTAAAATTCTATTATAATTCAATGAATCTGTGACCAGCTGCTAGGCTATGAGGCCACTGGGCTAGACTGAAAGATTCAGTTGTAATCCAATGATCAGCCTCTAGGCCCAGAGGCCAGAGGGTGGGACAAACCAATTCAGTCTTGAACCAATGAATCCACCATCAGCCACTTGCCAGTGGGCAGGGCTGGCTGTCTAACCCAGCCATAAGCCAGAGAGCTTGTGATTCACCACCAGGCCCAGGCGTTGCTGGGCAAGAGTTGTCTCGTTAAGTGCTAACTCTTGTATTTATGATCAGACAGTGCAGGGAGGGAGAGATTTATTTAGATGTAAATCAAAGAATTGTGATCAGGCACCAGGCTCTGGCACCACTGAGGGGTGCAGATTGCTTCCAGTGGGTGGGGCTATGAGGACCCTTGTAGGGAAGCTGCTTGGCACATCGCAGTCAGCCCAAGTTGTGGGTGATTAGTCAGCACCAGGACCCCTACAGCCACTTCCCCACTTCTCTCCTCCAAGCCACCACCGCAAAATCTCCCCACATGGCTCCAGTGCTCTCTGTCCTCCCTCTGCTGGAGCCCAAGGTAGGCGGGTGCCAATATATTTTTGTTGTGGTCACCCTAGTAGTTCTTCATCTCCAGCACTCTCTTAGGCTAGTAAACTCCATGGCTTTCTACCCTTCTCAGCTGAATGCTGTTCTACTTCTCCTCTGTGTTGCTGTAGCTGGGACACCCAGCTGGGGGATCAGACTCATCATTCTCAGGTGGAGCACCCGGCTATGTCCCTTCAGCTGCTGCCTCTGGTGGGGATCCAGCCAGCTTTCTCACATTTCTGTGATTCCTACCAGTCACGTTGTGATGAAGTATCTTCTTCTGTTCTGTCCGTGGTTATTGGACTTCTTTCTAGCTGGTGTTCTGTTGGTAATTCCAGATGACTTTTTCTCCAGAAAAGTAATTCCAGATGTGACCTGGGATGAGATTGGTGTAGCTCCACTTACTCCTCCACCATCTTACTGTGATCTCCACCCTCTTTATTTGAAGCTCATTTTTGAGTACCTGCTATGTGCCAGTCACCACCCCAATCACTTCACACACATTGACTCATTTTACCTTCTTAACAACCCTATAAAGTGGATGTTAATACTTCTCCATTTACAGTTGAGGAAACTGAGGGACAGCCAGGCAAATAACTCACCCAAGTTCATATAACTAGTATGTGGTAGGACAGGTAGGGCTCCAACCCTGCCCCTCATTATCCAGGACTTACCATCATCACTGTCCCACAGGGTCCATCCCTGGCTGGGATCACATTCAGACTCGGTCACTCCTCTCAAGGAAGCCTGAGCACTGGCGGTCACACAAGTACATGAAGACGTTCTCAAAGTGCAAGTTCTTCAGCTGGCACATACTCAGAGATATCTTGATGTTATTCACCCTGCACTCCAGCCTGTGCTCCAAGAGAGAGAGAGATCTCAAATGGACAGGTGGACAGGGAAGGCAGGATTAAAGACTTGTGACCACAACTCAGGGGTCCAGCACATCCCCAGGGCCCAGGCCAAGATGGCTCATCTGACCACCAGCTGGAGAGCTCAGAGCAGCCTCAGTTTGATCTTGCTGTGGTCTCATCTTCAAAATAGTGGAGATATAAGATTGGATTCTAATATTACTGGATGGATCCAAGTAGCCAACCTTTAGTATGATGTTACTTTAAGAATGGGGTTCTTACAAAAAATAGAATGATTTAGGATTCTTTATTGTCCCACCATTAAATAACATTGAATCCCAGTAAAATAAAACAGCAAACTAAAAGAGCTCACAAGTAGATTAAAATTTCTTTCCATCTTTTATACATCAAGGAGATTAGCTGCTAATATTTTTAATGCAGTTGTTAATTTTCCTTTTACAATACAGACTTCAAGCTGTCTGTGGCATACAGTGGTGACGTTTGGGTGGATTTTTTTAAAACAACTTTTATGAAAGTATTATACAGCTCTTGGAATTTAATGACTTTTTTTTCATTGTATTCATTTTTACTGTTACTTTCTATCTAAAGGATGGGTTACTTGCCATAGATAGATGTAGTAGGGACCATTAACATCCCAAATTTACTTAGAAGAAAGATTTAATCAATTTGAAGAAAAACAAGTGAATTATAAAAATCATGATATAGATAGTACTTGGATAAAGCAAAATTATAAAGTTGGTATGCAGATGTGACTAAAATAATGACTGAAATTTAGGAACTACTATCTACTTCAATCATGTCACATGTGAGACCCTCCTCTATCACTGCATTGGACCCTTCCATGCTGAGCCTGGGGTTCATAGAAATTGAATAACTGAGGAACTTTCCTATAATATATAGGAAAGAAGCCTGGAGATGGCCAAGTCCTGCTCACCATCATCAGCTGGTCAGTGGAGGGCCAGGCTCAAGAACCCACAAACTAGCTCCATTTCTATGTTCCTGTGCAATAGGAATATGGCTCAGGTAGCCAGCCTTTGGCCAATAGGTGATGTTGGAAGTTTTAGAAAGAAGGTGAGGAGGTCCTCCAAGCTCTGGGAGTTTGTGGTCAACTAAGATGAGACTCTGGAAGCCCAGAGAGCTTCTTGCTCTCCGGTTTTAATGCACATTACTGAACTGGCACTTGTGTGTCTCCTAGGATACCCACATACCTCAACTCACACACAGGAATGTGTCCCTTCCCCAGTGGCTGACATTTCACAACACCTACCCACTCCCCACTGGCCTCACCAGTGCCATTAAAAGTCTTGTTTGAAAAAAAAAAAGTCTTGTTTGCACTGGCGGAGCCATCTACCATTATCCGAGTTGCAGTCCTCTTCTACACTGCATGCCTCCCATGTCCTCTCCATGAAACTGGGGTCTGAAGGATTACAGGCACACAAACCATCAGAAAGGATGCACCCCAGTAGTCTGCAGTACCCATCAGAGGCTCAAGGTGGAGTTCAGGGAAGGAGTCTGCTCACTTGTGCATTATATGAGATGACACTGGGCCGGTGGGGAGAGGAGAGACAGTCAGGTTGTAGACATAGTAGCCACAGGCACAGGCCTTCACCTGGACAGAGGCAGCCCACAGACAACAGCCACCATTTCCCTGATGGCAGGTCCTGTGACTCACGATGCCCTTGTTGCTGGACTGATGCCTGAAGTTGAGCCACATGGGCATTGCCATATTGCATTTCAGCACAGGACCCACACTCGGTGTCAGCCAATTTTGCCTGCCACCCTGTCTCAGGAAGCAGTACCAGCCATGCAGGTTCATGTGTCACAGATTAGCCCTCCCAGTGCTCTGCGCTGAGCCAGTACTGGCCCAAAGTATGGTGCACCCGGCAGGGATCAGAGCACAAGAGCCCTTTGCCCTACACCATGCTGTCAAGCCCTGGGCCACAAGAGCCTGGAGAACATTTACAGCTCCACTGTCCACCAAGTAGCTCTCAGGGCACACGCATGAGTAGTTATCCCAGCTGTTCACACAGGTTACCAAGGCATGGCAGCCACTAAGCCCAGGCTCCATACACTCGTCCAAATTGGTGCAGCTGAGCCCAGGCATCAGGGCAAGTCCTGGGCACACACGCACATGTAGGAGCCCTGCATGTTCACACAGCTGCTGTTGACAGAACAGTTGTTAGCCCAGGGGTGGCACATTCATCTAGGTTGACGCACTTGAGACCGTTACCAGTGAAGCCCACCTAGCAGGAGCACATCATGGCAGCCCCGTCTTCCATGCAGGTGGCTTTGCTGTGACATTCATGGCAGATTACTGCAAACAGAAGAGCCCAGCCTAAGAGTGGGACCAGCTAAGCCAACCGTCACCCAGAGATTCTTCAACGTCCCAAAGGGTACCCGTGTTCTTTATCACTTAGTCCCAAGCTGACCGACCTTCAAAACAAATAAACAAAACCTCTGTGATGATGTCAGCACTTCCTCCATCCATTCTTGTGTATAACCAGAGACAGGGAGGGAATGCTTTAGCTGTACACTGCACAATTCTAGGAGGTGTCATGTATAGGAACTAAAAAATTATACAGGGCTGTGGCCCTTGCTTTTATGGGGTCTTCCCCTCTGTGATCCCACTCTTACTCTCACCCACTTCCCAGTCTTGGTGCATTTAAAAGAACTGAGTGTCTTCTTTGGAGCAGGAAACAGCAAGATATTCTTAATTCATCACCTTACTGGAGGTAGCTTTTTGTTCTAACATTCAACTCCTGATCTCCTGCCAAAAAACTTTCAACATGCCTTAGATCCATTTATTCATTCAACAAATATTTATTGAGTAGCTATTATGTGTCGAACATAACAAGAAAAACAGTGAACAGAATAGACAATGTCTCTGACCTCAAGTAACTCACATATTGTAAAGAAGTGGCTTAAGATAAAATGTGACTAATCTTCACAAGCATGAAGTATTTTTATGCCATAACCAATAAACCTGCTTATGCATGTGTATGCATTAGCACACATGTGCACATGCACACCAAAAAAATTCTATAAAGCAATTCTTATCATTACTGTGCACATATTCTATTGTATTTAATTAAAAGAAAATTATGGATATAATCCACAAGTAATTTCATGACCTGCTAATGGTTTGATCTATAGCTTGAAAAACACTATAATGGGTAATACCTGAGTACATATTGCTGTCACAGGTACTAATTAAAATGATACATGCAAAGCAGAGCCTGGCACATTGCAACTACTTTTGTGCACTACTGTATTATCCCCCATGCCTGGTGCATAGTAGGCACTTAATATTTGTTGAAGGTGTGAAAAAATATTAGTCTTGTTATTAGGAAAGCTCAAAGAAAGATTGACTTACCAAGCATCATGAAGCCAATAGTCAGTAGAGCAATGACTTAATCTAGGTCTGGCTCAAGTGACCAGTCTCTTAGTTTTCTCCCCGCTATTTCTAAAACAAAATGGGAACCAGCAGAAGACTAGGTGGGGAAGAAGTGGCTAAGAGGGGACCTTCAGGTAGCCTTACCTGAAGCTAGAGATGTAGAATCAACCTGTTTACAAATATGTACTCTTATGTGTGTGTGTGTGTGTGTGTGTGTGTGTGTGTGTGTGTGTGCTCCTGGATGGCTCTCTCTCCTTCAATTATTCTATGGTTCTGTGTCTTGAGATTGTTATATTGGTGGAGGGAATATTTTTCTCTTTTGGCATAGCATTTTCCTTTCCTAGGTTGTGAGATTGTTTTATTTTTACTTATAAGCAGAAGCTCCAAATGATTGACACCAGGGAAGGGGTCACACTTTTGCCCAAAAATATAAGACCTCTATTTTACAACTTTTAGCTTCCAGATTCCTTAGGAATTAACTGAGAAAGCAGTTTCAAGGTTCTGAGTTTTCTCTCAGGCATTGACAAGAACAAGGTGGACCCAAGCATGAAGAGACCAGTATCTGAATCTAGGCTGCTTCAGGAGAAAAGTGGTGTTCACTGCTCCCATTAGGATATGTACCTGTGACTACTAGGGTTCCCTGTCCTGTGCAGGGCACCCTTCTGAAGCATCCCTATCCTCATGGGTCTAGACAGGAGCAGGAGAGGAGATGAGAATGGTTGAAAGTCAAAGGCAGAAAATAATTCAGACATCATGGGACCAGGCCTATTCTATGAAACAAGAAAACTGAATTCTCATGAGGGAAGATCCCAGGCAGTTGGAAAACTTCATGATTGAATTGACTTTGGAGTCAGTCCATCTGAATCCTGATCAGCCATTTATTGTCACCCAGGAGGCTCATTTCTTAACCTTCTTGGGGTCATTTTTATTGTTATGATGGTTAAGGAGATGATGTAAGAAAAGGCATGTCCTAATAACTCAGTGCATGGAATTCAATGTCAATGCTGCTTTGCTAATGTATAGTCACAGAAGTAGAATATGACAGAGCCTGGTTCCTACCTCATGTCTCCTATCCCAATCTATGTAGATGGTAACCCCACTTGACAGTCAATCACATTGAGGAATATCAAATGGGTGCAAACTTGGGCTGGGCAGTAACTCCCCGCATTCCCTTTTCCAGGACCATTCTCATCCTATATCAATTAGTGGTGGTGTAACTATCAGACCTGGTGCAGTTATCTCAGGACAATTTTGGAGAAGTGAAACTCCTGGGTCAAATAGGTGGCAGTTTTTAAAGAATTTTTGATACCTTTTCCCAGATAGAATCCCAGAGACATTTGTAAATATTAGTTTACAATCCCACCACAGTGATCACTAACCCTGAGCATTTTTAACTTTATTTTGTCTTTGACAAAATAACTCAGAAATATGTCATTTGTTTCTTTTGCAATTCTCCCATGTAAAAGAAAGTTACTACCTCTTTATTAATTCTTATTTTCTGAACTGTCTATGTCCTTTGTCTTTTCCTGTAGGAATGTGTCCTTTTTTCCTGTTGTTTAAGAAGAAAATAAAAATTATTAACATTCTTTTTCCCCATCCTGGTTGGTGAATACCATTTTAGATTGGTGCCCATGAGACCCTATCAACACCCAAGTTTTCATGGTGTCTATAAAAAATTAGAAATGGAGGCTCCCAGAGGCTACTGAAGTTTTCTGGGCAAAGGCCTTAGGCAGGAAAATTAGGTGTATGGGCTGGAGACTATTCACAAATCCAATAAGTATATTTTTCTGGTTTCTGTATTGGATGTTTTCACATCTTGGGACTTTGCTGACTCTGGAGGGATTGCCCCTCCAAGGGTTAGTAGATTGCCAGAGACAGCAAATAAGTGGTCTGAGAGGGTGACTTTCATTTGCAAATCAACCATCCCAAAGCCTTCCATCCCCAACTCCTATAAGGGGCTTTCACACTCAGACTAATTATTCCTGTGCCCTAATCATCTTCAGAGGCAGATATCAGACAACTAAAGAAAATTCCCATTCCAGAGCTACTGACATTACTCAGATTAGCCAATCCAAGCATGTTTAACCTGTCTCACCCACTCCTTCCCATGGAAACCACACACAAAAAAAGGCCTTTGCCTACTCCCTTCTCCCTCTGAATCTTCACTGACTCTGGTGCTTCCTCATGTGCCCCCCTCATGGCATGGAGCGGCCTGTCTTGTTGGGATGTTGAGTACAATAAACTGTTCTCAAAGGAAGTCATCTTCTGATGGTCTTACCATCCCTAAATAAAAATAAAACCTATATTTTAAAATAATAAGCACCATACATTTAATGGTGCTAGGGTGTACTTCATTGGAGCCACTACGCTGTGTCTTCATCTACATGCCTCTCCATCCACATCTTCTCTGCTGTTACAATACAGGCAGCACACTCTTTCCTGTGTTCTTTTTGTTGTTGTTGTTGTTGTTGTTGTTGTTTTATTACATTTATCCCATTTCCCCCAACTCCCACCCTCCTTTATCCCCTCTCCCATAGTCGATCCCACATGCTGTCCTTGTCCATGGGTCATTTATACTAGTTCCTTGACTAAACTCTTTACCTTCTTTGCCTCTTTCTACCCTTCCCCACCGCCCCCTCCCCTCTGTACACTGAAAGTCTGTTCCTTGTTTTCATGCCTCCAGTTCTATTTTGCTTATTTTGTTCATTAGTCTCCTGTATTGGGTGAGATCATATGGTATTTGTCTTTCACTGACCGGCTTATTTCACTAAGCATAATACTCTTCAGATCCATCCATGTTGTTGCAAAATGTAGGCATTCCTTCTATATTTCTGATGTGCTATTCCATTGTGTAAATGTACCAAAATTTTTGATCCATTCATCCACTGATGGGCACTTAGGCTGGTTACAGCCCTTCCTTGGCTATTGTAAATAGTGATACTGTGAACATATGGGTACATAGGTTATTCTGAATTGGTGTTTCAGGGTTCTTTGTGTATAATCCTAGCAATGGAATCATTGGGTCAAAAGACAGACCCATTTTTGATTTTTTGAGGAAATTCCATAATGTTTCTCACAGTGGCTGCATTCCCATCAACAATGCAACAGGGTTCCCTTTTCTCCACATCTTCACCAACACTTGTTAGTTGTTGATTTGTTGATGATGGCCATTCTGACAGGTGTGAGGTGGTATCTCATTATAGTTTTAATTTGCATCTCTCTAATGGCTAGTGATGTTGAGCATTCTCTCATATGCCTATGGGCCCTTTGTATGTCCTCAGGGAAACATCTGTTCAGGTTCTTTGCCCATTTTTTTAGTTGGACTGCCTGTCTTCCTGGTGTTGAGTCATATAAATATATTGATATTTTGGATATCAAACCCTTGTCTGAGGTATCATTGGCACATATGTTTTCCTACACAGTTGGTTCCCTTTTAATTTTGCTCATGTTTTCTTTAGCTGAGGAGAAACTTTTCAGTTTGATGTAGTCCCATTTGTTTATTTGTTCCTTTATGTCCCTTGCCCTTGGAGAAGTAATGGTGAAAATATTGCTGCATGGGATACCTGAAATTTTACTGTCTATGGTAGCATGACTTATGTTTAATTTCTTTATAGATATTGAGTTTATTCTGGTGTATGGTGTAAGTTGGTGGTCTAGTTTTATCTATTTATTTATTTTGCATGTCCCTGTCCAGTTCTACCAACACCACTTGTTGAAGAGGCTATTTTCACTCCATTTTATGTTTCTCCCTTCTTTATCAAATATTAATTTACCATAGAGTCCTGGGTTTATTTTTGGGTTATTCTGTTCCATTGATCTATATGTGTATTCTTATGCCAGTACCAGACTGTTTCAATTACAGTGGCCTTAAAGCATAGTATGATATCCAGTATTGTGATTCCGCCCACTTTGTTCTTCTTTTTCAAGATTGCTGTGGCTATTTGTGATCATTCTTGGCTCCGTATAAATTTTTGAAGTATTTGTTCTAGATCTGTGAAATATATGTCATTGGTGTTTTAATGGGGATTGCAATGAATCTATAACTTGCTTTGGATAGTGTGGACATTTTAATGCGTTAATTCTTCCCATTGATGAACATGGCATATGCTTCCATTTATTTGTATCTTCCTTAATTTCTTTCATTAGTGTACTATAGTTTCCTGAGTAGAGGTCTTGTACCTCCTTGGTTAAATTTATTTCTAAGTACTTTATTTATTTATTTGCTATAGTTAATGGGATTTGTTTTCTAGCTTCTATCTCTGATGTTTCATTATTTTTTTTTTATTTTATTTTTTTAAATTTTATTGTTGTTGTATTACATCCATCCCCTTTTTGCTCCCCTCTGTCCCCCCACCCACCCACCCATTCCCCCCAATGATGTTTCATTATTAATATACAAAAATGTTTTTGATTTCTGAATATTGACTTCATATCCAGCTATTCTGCTAAATTTGCTTATTAGGTTGAGTAGGTTTTCAGTGGAGTTGATTGGGTTTTATATGTACACTATCATGTCTTCTGCAAATAAAGGCCATCCTTTCCAATTTGGATGCCTTTGATTTCTTTTTCTTTTCTGATCACTATGGCTAGAACTTCCAAAATGATGTTGAAGATCATCATTTTGAAGTTGATGTGTAGAGAGCAGACAGCCTAGTCTTATTCCTGATCTTAGAGGGAAAGCTTTTAACTTTTGCTCATTGAGTATGATGTTGGCTTCACGTTCCTCATATATGGCCTTTATTATGTTGAGGTATGCTCCCTCTATTCCCATTTTGCTGAGGGTTTTTATCATAAATGGATACTGTACTTTTATCAAATGCCTTTCAGCATCTATATGGTTTTATCTTTCTTTTTGTTTATATGGTATATTATGTTTATTGATTTGCAAATGTTGTACCATCCTTGCATCCCTGGGATGAGTCCCACTTGATTATGATGTATGATCTTTTTAATGTATTGCTGGATCTGGTTTGCCAATATTTTGTTGAGAATTTTAGCATCTGTCTTAATCAGAGATACTGTCCTGTAATTTTCTTTCATTGTTGTGTCTTGACCTAGTTTGAGGATGAGAATAATACTGGCTTAATAGAAAGAGTTTGGAAGCCTTCCCTCTTCTTGGATTTTTGAGATAGGTTGAGAAGGATAGGAGTTAGTTCTTCTGTAAATGATTAGTAAAATTTACCTGTGTAGCCATCTGGTCCAGGACTCTTGTGCACTGGGAGATTTTTTTATTAATGTTTCAATATCACTAGTTGTTATTGGTCTAGTCAGGCTTTCTGCCTCTTCTGGATTCAGTTTTGGTGGATTGTACATTTCCAAAAATTTTTCCACTTCACCCAAGTTGTCAAGTTTCTTGCCATATAGTTGTTTTTAGTAATTTCTTACAATCCTTTGTATTTCCATGGTATTAGTTGTGATTTCTCCTATGTTGTTTCTGATTTTATTTATTCAGGTGCTCTCACTTTTTTTCTTGATGAATATGACTAAAAGCCTGTTGATTTTGTTTATTCAAATAACCAGCTCCTGGATTTGTTGATTTTTTGAATTATATTTTTATTCTCTATGTCATTTAATTCTGCTCTGATCTTGATTATTTTCTTCCTTCTACTTGCTTTGGGCTTTGTTTGGTGTTGGTCCTCTTGTCCTTGTAGCTTTATGGTTAGGTTGTTTGTATGAGCTTCTTCTAATCTTTTAGGTAGGCTTATATTGTTATGAATTTTCTTTCGAGGACTGCCTTTGCTGTGTCCCGTGGGTTTTGGGCTGTTGTGTATTAATTTTCATTTGTTTCCAGGAACTTTTTTATTTCTCCTTTGATCTCATTGTTAACCCATTCATTACTTAATAGCATGTTATTCAGTCTCCATGAATTAGAATGCTTTTGGTATTTTTTTCCTTCAGGTAAGTATCTAGTTTTAAGCCATTGTGATCTGAGAAGATGCTTGGTGTGATTTCAGTTTTCTTCAATTTGTGGAGGCTTGTTTTTTGTCCTATCATGTGGCCTATCTTTGAGATATGTGCATTTGAAAAGAATGTGTATTTTGCTTCTTTGGGGTGAATAGTTATGTATATATCAGTTAGGTCCATTTTCCCTAAAGTGTTGTTCAATGCCACAATATTCTTGGTGATTTGTTTTTGGTTTTTAGTTTGTTTGCTTGTTTTTTGCCTGGAAGATCTGCCTGTTGTTAATAATGAAAATCCCCTACTACTAGTGTATTACTGTCCGTATCCTTGAAGTCCTCCAAGATTTTCCTTATACTCTATTTGGGAGCTCCTATGTCAGGTGCATATATGTTTGCAAAAATTATATCTTCTTGCTGGATTGTTCCATTAAGTATTATGAAATGTCCTAGAAATATGAAATGCTTCATGAATTTGTGTATCATCCTTGCTCAGGAGCCATACTAATCTTCTCTGTATCATTCTAATTTTAGTATATGTGCAGCCAAAATGAGCCCTTTTCTGTGTTCTTAGAGCCCTTCTTTCTTACCTTTACTTACCACTTTTTCACCATTCTCTTAGTCACTAAGAATGCTATTTCTTTCTACAGAAACCATTTTTTGGACTCCTACACTCCCTCCAGCCACTACCCAAATTTTCTCCTGTTTGCATCAGATGTTTCAAAATGAATTATCTGCATAATGACCACTTTAATTCATACTGGTTTGCTTTCCGAACTAAAGCTCCATTGACATTGCTCACCAAGATCACCAAAGATACCCTATTGCCAAATTCAATCAATATTTCCCCCTCCATCTTACTTGAGAGAATTACTCAAAAAATGTTTTTGAATGAAACTTGCTCAGCAGTTTCCATTTTATTAGAACACTCTTCTTTCAACTTTTAAAAATAGATAAGACTTGATCTTCATAATTTTGACAGCTGTCACTGAGTGCCTCTCTTGAGTCAGATACTGTGCCAAGTGTCTTTACATTTCATTATATGAAAACACAGCTACAGAGAAGACTATTTCAGAAAGGTTGACACAGTTTCCCAAGTTTACACAGTTAGCTTGTGCCAAATTTATACTAAAGCTCAAATATCATTCATATTTCCCCCTATAATGTGTTGCACTCCATAGGGTATAGAACACACTATGCTCTGTCATGAAAGAGGATTACAGGGATAAAGTGATTTTAGATCCTGAGAGTGGTTTCTTGAAAAGTAGATCAAATGAAACACAAAGAATTTTTATAAGAGCAGCATGTGTTGGGACAAGGCAGAAAGCCAGGTGAGAAAGCCTTATGGCGACAGAGTAGAGAGCAGTGCTGATGATGTTCTCGAGTACCAAAGCAGCTAGAGGACAAGATAGGGAGTGTGAGACATCTTCAGGACCCTAAGAATTGGAGCAGTCAGCATCTGGACACAGAGGAGCACAGCCCAGAGGCAGAGGAGACCAGCAGGACAGTAGGTGAAGCGTTCCTGACTGACTGGCCAGTGGGCCGAGGTTGGCTCTGGGCAGTGGCAGCTCTGCCCAGAGGGGCACATTTGACTGAGGCCAGCTCCAGGCTCCCTGGTGACTAGAAGTCTCAATAGTGAAGTGTGGGCAGCTAGGGCAAATGCCATAGGGAAAACAGAATTAAACTTTTGCAGGGGAGGGACTGTGTGAGAGACTCCCTCTGGGAACAGGAACATGAGGCTCCTCTCAGGGCTAGAGGTGGAGGAGAGGAGGCCTGCTGGAAGCCGGGGTGGGGGAGCAGGGAAGTGCACCGGCCAGGGTGGTGAGAGGACCGAAAAAAAATGGTGCTGCTGGGCCAGCAGGTAAACAGCAGCTAGAAGCCCCTGCGAGGGGTGAGGCCCAGCCCTGTGCAACCACACAGGCCCCCAGCCTCCACCAAAACTCCAAAGGGCGAGCCGAGAACTAGTAGTAGGGGTAACTGACCCACCATGGCCAGAGACAAAGGCCGCACCACCCACGCCTGGGAGGGGCTCATCACAGAGGCCGCATAAAGGACTCCTCAGAGAGCTGGTTGGCTTGGAGGATTGGTGCCCACCCCGGGGGGCAGGGGAGAGAGGTGGGGCAGTGCAGGCAGACCCAGGGCAGAGATGATGGACAGGAGCGGCCTCCTCCCAGAACTGCGGGGGCAGGGCCAGTCATCACAGGGACTGGAGAAGTTGGAGGCTGTCCTGCAGGGGTGCTGGGTGCTAGTCATGGGCAGGAACCTCCACCAGGAGTGGGAGGGGGCACCCTGCGGGCTCCAGAATAGCAGAAGCCCTAAAACCCAGCCAGGCTGCAGAAGGCCCAGCCTACCTGGGGGCAGACACTCAGAATCAGCCCTGACTGTGACAATCAGAGGCCCTGCCATGCATCAAGACTGGCTAGAATATAGACTATAGAATGTAAAGTCCTAACCAAGAAAAAGAGGCAACCTCATGAAAGGGATTGCTGCTAATCTCAAGCACCTGAGTTATACCGAGAGCAATATGAACTATTAATCCCCAACATATCCTTTGCAAAAGTTACTTCTCACATATTCTTAAACCCCCTACCCATACCTTAATCCACCTAAATACCCAAGACCCTCCCCCTACCCTTGAATTAAAGTCTACTCACTCTGTGGCTACAACACATTCCCAGTCCTCAACCTAAGTATTCCTCCCTTCCCCAGCCACCTAAACCCTTCTTTATTCTTTTCTTCCTTCCTCTTTCTTTTCTTTTCTTTTTTTTTTTTTCCTTTTCCTTTTCTTCCTGGTAAAGCCCACGGGTTCTGGCTCCACCTGGACCAATCAGAAATCATAAAGGGGGAACAGACACCTAAACCCTTTCTTTATTAATACTAATTTCTCTTTGTCTTGAGACGTTCTTCTTCTTCTTTTTTCTCTTTGTTTGTTTGTTTCTTTCTGCTTTCTTTTCTCCCTGATAGAGCCCACTGGTCCTGGCTCCACCAGGACCAAACAGAGACCATAAAGGGTGAACAGACACCTAAACCATTTCTTTATTAATATTGATTTCTCTTTGTCTAGTGACTTTCTCCCTTTTTTCTTTCTTTTTCTTTGTTTTCTCTGCTAAAAGCCCTCAGGTCCAGGTTCCATCTGGACCAGTCAAAGATTATTACGGGTGAACAGCAATCTAAACCCTTTCTTCTTACTATTATTATCATTTTTATTTCTTTTTTCCATTTGTATTTTTTTGTTTTGTTTGGTTTGGTTTGGTTTTTTGTTTTTTGTTTTTCTTTGTTTGTTGTTTTTGCTTTTTCTGCTAAAAGCCCATAGGCCCAGAATACAACCAGACAGCACAAATAAAGGACACACCAAGAACAGCAAGTGCAGAAAATCTGGGAGACGGCAACACTGAACTCCACAAATCTCCTATCACAGAAGGGTGCTCAACTGAGGCAAGGAAGCAAAGCAGGTTAACCCAAGGAAAGAACATAAATAAATAAATAAATAAATAAATAAATAAATAAAAAGCAAGAACAGACACACAAAATGGGGAAAAAAAGAATCAGTCCATCACCAAAAGGGAAGGAAGAATCCCCAGAAAGAACACAAAATGAAACAGAGGCACCTGGAATATCAGATAAGGAATTCAAAAGAATGATGATAGAGAAGCTCAGTGAGCTCAGCCACTTCAAAGAAAACTATAAATGACTCCAGAAGAACCACAAAGAACTCCAAGGAAATTACAAAGAACTCCAGGGAAGTTACAAGGAACTTACTGAGAATTACAACACCATGAAAAAGGACATGGAAACTATCAATAACTGTCAGGAGGAAGTGAAGAATATAATTTCTGAATTGAAGAATACAGTAGAAGGAATCAACAGTAGCCTAGAGGAAGCAGAGCATCAGATCAGCGAATTGGAGGATAATGTAGACAAATACTCCAAGGCAGCACAAGAGAATAAAAAAAGGCTGAATAAGGCTGAAGAGGGGTTAAGAAGCTGCAGGACAACATGAAACACAACAACATCCATATCATAGGGATACCAGAAAGAAAAGAGAAACAAGGAATGGAAAACCTGTTTAAAAAAGTCATGATAGAAAATTTCCCTAACATGATGAGTGAAAACATTAATCCAGTTCAGGAAGCACAGAGGGTCCCAATGAGGATCAACCCAAACAGACCTACACCAAGGCACATTATTATTAAAATGGCAAATTTCAAAGACAAAGAGAGAATCCTAAAAGCATCAAGAGAGAAAAGACAAATAACATACAAAGGGGCTCCAATAAGGCTATCAAATGATTATTCAACAGAAATAATTCAAGCCAGAAGGGAATGGCAAAAAGTATTTCAAGTCATGATAAACAAAGGCCTGCAACCAAGAATACTCTACCCAGCAAGGCTCTCATTCAAGATAGGAGAAATAAGGAGCTTCCCAGACAAAAAAAGAAAGACTAAAAGAATACATTTCTACCAAACCAGCATTGCAAGAAATGCTAAAGGGTCTGCTATAAAAATAAGTAAACAAATAAAATGAAGAAACAGAGAAAGCCAAAGAGGAATACAGACACAAAGGGAGAAAATGGCAATGAATAAGTATCAATCAATAATAACTTTAAATGTAAATGGATTAAATGCACCAAACAAAAGACTCTAGAGGAAATGGACCTAACTGATGTATACAGAGTCTTTTACACCAAAGAAGCAAAACACACATTCTTTTCAAATGCACATGGATCATTCTCCAAGATAGATCATATGGTATGTCACAAGACAAGCCTCCACAAATATAGGAAAATGGAAATCATACAAAGCATCTTCGCAGATCACAATGGCTTGAAACTAGAAACCAATCTCAAGGGAAAAAACAAAAATTCTCTAACTCATGGAGACTGAATAACATTCTTTAAAGCAATGAAGGGATTAACAATGAGATCAAAGATGAAATCAAAAAGTTCCTGGAAACAAATGACAATGAACACACAACAGCCCAAAACCTATGGGATATAGCAAAGGCAGTTCTCAGGGGGAAATTTATAGCAATACAGGCCTTCCAAAAAAGGTTACAAGAACTTTATAAAAACAACCTAACCACAAAGCTGCAAGAACTAGAGAAGCAACAACAGACAAAGCCCAGAGCAAGTAGAACGAAGGAAATCATCAAGATCAGAGCAGAACTAAATAACTCAGAGATTCAAACTACAATTCGAAGAATCAACAGGTCCAGGAGCTGGTTCTTTGAAAAAATAAACAAAATTGACAAGCCCTTATCCAGACTCAACAAGAAAAAGAGAGAGAGGACCCAGATAAACAGAATCAGAACTGAAAGAGTAGTTCTGATACATCAGAAATACTGATACATCAGAAATACAAAAGATTGTAAGAAATTACCAGAAACAACTATATGACAAAAAAATATGACAACCTGGATGAAATGGACATATTTCTGGAAATGTATAGTCTACCAAAACTGAACTCAGAAGAAGCAGAAAGCCTGAATAGGCCAATAACAACCAGTGAAATTAAAGAAGTCATCCAAAATCTCCCAAAGAACAAAAGCCTGGACCAGATGGCTACACAGGTGAATTTTACCAAACATTTAAAGAAGAACTAACTCCTATCCTCCTCAAACTATACCAAAAAATTCAGGAAGAGGGAAGACTCCCAAACTTGTTCTATGAGGCCAATATTATTCTAATCCCAAAACCAGGGCAAGATGCAACTAAGAAAGAAAA
>PVIW01008259.1:32172-63162 GCA_004026585.1 Noctilio leporinus
CCAGGGATGCAAGGATGGTACAACATTCGTAAATCAATCAATGTAATACACCACATCAACAAATTGAAAGATAAAAACCATATGATCATATCAATAGATGCTGAAAAAGCATTTGATAAAGTACAGCAACCATTTATGATAAAAACCCTCAGCAAAATGGGAATAGAGGGAGCATACCTCAACATCATAAAGGCCATCTTTATGAGAAGCCTGAAGCCAACATCATACTTAATGGACAAAAACTGAAAGCTTTCCCCCTAAGGTCAGCAATGAGACAAGGCTGTCCCCTTTCTCCACTTCTATTCAACATTGTCTTGGAAGTTCTAGCTATAGCCATCAGAGAAGAAAAAGGAATCAAAGATATCCAAATTGGAAAGAAGGAAGTCAAACTGTCATTATTTGCAGATATAATAGTGTATATACAAATCCCAATTGGCTCCACCAAAAACTTACTCAACCTAATAAGCACATTTAGCAAAATAGCTGGGTATAAAGTCAATATCCAGAAATCAAAAGCATTTTTGTATACCAATAATGAAACAACAGAAATAGAGGCGAAAAAACAAATCCCATTTACCATAGGAACAAGAAAAATAAAGTACCTAGGAATAAACTTAACGAAGGAGGTAAAAGACCTGTACTCAGAAAACTACAGAACAATGAAGAACGAAATCAAGGAAGACACAAATAAATGGAAGCATATACTATGTCCATGGATGGGAAGAATTAACATCATTAAAATGTCCATACTACCCAAAGCAATCTACATATTCAATGCAATCCCAATTAAAATACCAATGACAGACTTCACAGAAGTAGAAAAAATACTTCAAAAATTTATATGGAGCCAAAAATGCCCACGAATACCCACAGCAATTTTGAGAAAGAAGAACAAGATAGGAGGAATCACAATACCGGACTTCAAACAATAATACAAGGCTACTGTCATCAAAACAGCCTGGTACTGGCATAAGAATAGACATATAGATCAATGGAACAGAATAGAGAGCCCAGAAATTAACCCAGGACTCTATGGTCAACTAATATTTGACAAAGGGGGAAGGAACATCGAATGGAGTAAAAACAGTCTCTTCAACAAATGGTGTTGGGAGAACTGGACAACAACATGCAAAAAGGTAAAACTAAACCAACAACTTACACCATACACCAAAATAAACT
Organism: Noctilio leporinus; assembly: GCA_004026585.1. Classification (NCBI taxonomy): domain Eukaryota; kingdom Metazoa; phylum Chordata; class Mammalia; order Chiroptera; family Noctilionidae; genus Noctilio; species Noctilio leporinus. The sequence goes on from PVIW01008259.1 coordinate 33,352, forward strand.
CAAGATGGATAAAGGATTTAAACATAAGCAGTGCCACCATTAAGGTCCTGGAGAAAATTATAGGCAATAAACTTTCAGATATCCTACGCAAAAATATGTTTACTGATACTTCACCAAGGGCAAAGGAAATCAAAGAACGAATCAACAAATGGGACTATATCAAATTGAAAAGTTTCTGTTCAGCTAAAGGAAATATCAGCAAAATTCAAAGGGAACCAACTGTATGGGAAAACATAATTGCCAATGATACCTCAGACAAAGGTCTGATCTCCAAAATATGTAAAGAACTAATGCAACTCAACACCAGGGAGACAGACAGCCCAACTGAAAAAATGGGCAAAGGACCTGAACAGACAACTCACTGAGGAAGATATACAAAGGGCCCAGAGGCATATGAAAGAATGCTCAACATCACTAGTCATCAGAGAGATGCAAATTAAAACTACAATAAGATACCACCTCACACCTGTCAGAATGGCAATCATCACCAAATCAACAAACAACAAGTGTTGGCAAGGATGCGGGGCAAAGGGAACCCTCATACACTGTTGGTGGGAATATAGGCTGGTGCAGCCACTGTGGAAAACATTATGGGGTTTCCTAAAAAAACTAAAAATGGAACTGCCTTTAGATTACGCAATTCCACTACTTGGACTATACCCAAAGAATCCTGAAACACCAATTCACAAGAACCTATGCACACCTATGTTCATAGCAGCACTATTTACAATAGCCAAGTGCTGGAAACAGCCTAAGTACCCATCAGTGGATGATTGGATCAAAAAACTTTGGTACATTTACACAATGGAATTCTATATAGCAGAAAGAAAGAAGGAACTTGTAACGCTTTGCAACAACATGGATGGAACTGGAGAGTATTATGTTTAGTGAAATAAGCCAGTCAGTGAAGGATAAATATCATACGATCTCACCCATTATGGGACAATAATGAGCAAAGCTAACAACAAGCAAAACAGAACCAAATATATGCATACAATGAATAGGCCTTCAGTGGTCAGGGGAAAGGGGTTGTGGGGAGAGGGGAGGCAGAGACAAGAAAAGGGAACAGCTTAGACAAGAACCTAGTATAAGGAACCATGGACATGGACAACAGGTGGGATTGACTTTGGGTGGAATGGGTGGGTGGGGAGGGGGACAGAGGGGAGCAAAAATGCGATGGATGTAATACAACAACAATAATATTAAAAAAGAAAGAAAGAAAGAAAGAAAGCCTTCCATACCATAGGACATTACTTGGCCCATCTACTTTTTCTGCTCATCCCAATCTTAGCCCCCACTTCCTAAGGTCCAAGTTACATCTGAGGGACCTGCATGTAGCAGACATTTTCTAGTTTGTGACTAGTAAAGTACTCTGTTTCATGTTACTTTTTTGTCCTAGCAGTCCCCCTGTACCCCTTTTTCTTCAACCAGAAGGCACATGGTCTGAAGGTGAGCCTTGCATCATATGCTGAATAATAATACCAGCCCTTGTTGGGACAACTAGCTCAGATAAGTTCCAGAACCTCCAGGCCGTTCACTACTTTATCTGGACGCAAACAGCTTGGGGTGGGGTGAGGTGAGAACTGGCCTTGAAGGCCTAAAATAGCACAGACAGCCTTTTCCTTACAGGACAGCTGAAATGTGGAAAAACTTAAAAGGCTTCTGCAGAACTTTGTTCCTAAAATAATATACCCTTCCTGTTACTGAAATGGTTTATTATCACCTGGCTGAAACAAATGTAACAAATGAGCAGCATGAGATTATGTCAGCTGAATAATGACCCCCAAATCTGTCTATAGCCTAATCCCCAGAACTTTTGTAAAGGGACTTTGTGGATATAATTAAATTCAAGATCTTGGGATGAGAGGCTATCTGGGCAGGCCTAATGCAATCACAGTGGTGCTTTACTGTGTGGGATGCCTGCTCCACAGGGATCCCTCAGTGTCATAGATAAAATGAATGCTTCCCAGGCAGCTTCTGCTAGGGAAAGGAAGGCCAGCAAGTGTTTGATAGACAAATGCCTCAATTGCCCACTTCCAAAGGTTTTCATTGATTACACAAGGTTGGGGATGCACCTATACACCATAAATCATTACCAAAAAAGAATACTTAAAAAGAAAAAAAAGGAATTGTTAAGTTTAGATAAGGCGATGCCAAGAACTCCTGGTAGCCCATACAATTTTAGGAAGATGAGATTACATGTGGGTGAACGTTTTAACATCTGCTGAGGGTGCGATAATTGAGTCTAGGAAGTTTAAGTCACAGGTGCAGGCTTCAAAGGACTTGTGGAATGGAGAGGAGAACCAAGATGATGGAGGAGTAAGTGGAGCTACACCAATCTCCTCCTAACACCAAACTGGAATTACAACTTAACTGGGGAGAAATCATCCAGAATAACCAACAGAACACCAACCGGAGAGAAGCCTTATTACCATAGACAGAAAAGGCCAATTTATCACAATGTCACCATTAGGAAGGGTGGAGATGCAAGAGGGCTGTCAGGTGTTCCACCTGAGAAGGGTGGGAGCTAAATCCCAAATGTACTTCCCAGTCTACAGCAACAAATCTGAGAGTAAAATAGCACCCAGCTGTGAAACGCAAAAAGCCACCAGGTTTAGCCAGCTTGACAAAGAGACAAAGTTCTTAAAGGGACCATGCACAAAAATACAATGGCACCCACCTACCCTGTGCTCCAGCAGAGAAAGAGCAGAGTGAACTAGAGGTGCTTGGGGAAAGTTTGGGTCAGTGGCTCTAGGGGGAGAGTTGAGGAAGCAGTCCATGAGTCTAGTGCAGACCCATTCCCCATACAGCTAGCAGACCACTCTTCTCCAAAGGGCAGTTGCCTGAGGGGAAGCTATAGCCCCACCCATAGGAATTGATCTACCCTACCCAGCAATGCCTAAAACTGACCTCAGATCACAGGTTGGATTAACAACTGAATTCATCTGCCCCTCCTAGAAGTGCCTAAAACTGAACACTGTTCACAGAATGATTGGATTAACAACTAAAGGAGACAGACAACTGGTAGTCTCCAACTGGCTGACTAGGCCGGGACTGGGACACAAGCTGATGTCACCAAGCACAAAGCCAAGAAGTAAAAAAAAAAAAGTCTATACCATAGCTCTATACCACAAAAGGTCACACCACTAGGAGAGTAAGTCAAACCAGACCAATCCAAGAATCAGAAACAAACAAGAGTCACCTAAACTGGGGAAACAAAGAAATAAACCCTCAGCAAATGGAAATGAAGAATCGCCAGGAATAGTGCAAAATGAAATAGAGGCAAGCACACTATCAGACAAGAAATTCAAAATAATGATGATAGAGAAGATCAATGTGCTCAGTGAGTTCAAAGAAAACCACAAACTCCTCTAGGGGGACTATGAAGAACTCCAAGGGAACCACAAAGAACTCCAGGGAAGCTACAAGGAACTTACTGAGAACTACACCAGCATTTAAATGGACACAGAAACCATCAATAAGAGCTAGGAGGAAATAAAGAATACGATTTCTGAACTAAAGAACACAGTAGAAGGAATCAAAAGTAGGCTAGAGAAAGGAGAGGATTGGATCAACAGACTGAAGGTCAGTGTGAAAAAAAATTCCCAGGCAGTGCAACAAAATGAAAAAATACTGAAAAAGAATGAAGAGGTTTTAAAAGAGTTGCAGGACAACATGAAACATAAGAACATCTGTATCATAGGGATACCAGAAGGAGAAGAAGAGCAAGGGATAGAAAACCTGTTTGAAAAAGTAATGACAGAAAACTTCCCTGAAATGATGAGCGAAAGGATCATTCAAGTTCAGGAAGCACAGAGGGTCCCAAGGAAGGTGAACCCAAACAGGCCCACTCCAAGACACATCATAATTAAAATGGCAAATTTCAAAGACAAGGAGAGAATCCTAAAAGAAGACAAAAGAAAGCTAAAAGAATAGATCTCCACCAACCAGCATTTCAAGAGATGCTAAAAGGTCTGCTTTAAGAAGATGAAGAAACACAGAGGGGAAGAAAAAGGAGATGGATGTAATACAGCAATAAAATTAAATTAAAATAAAAAATGAAGAAACAGAAACAGAGAGGAACACAGGTACAAAGGGAAAAATAGATAAAGAATGAGTACCTATCAATAATAACCTTAAAGGTAAATGGATTAAATGCACCAATTGAAAGGCATAGGGTAGCTGAATGGATAAGAACCAACTTTAACTTATAAATGCTTTAAAATGATCTTGTTATAGATTTACTAAATAAAGTATAATTTTGTTTGTTACTTGTATCTGCGTTACTGCAGGTTAAGTTTTCTTAGATTGGAATTATTTCACAATATGGGAAAATCATGTTATTTGCAATAACTCAGAAAAATCAAATGCAGTTAAGAAGAAAAAAATGTGGATGTATATTACATGGAATACATGCTATCTTTCTTATTCACTGTTACAAAATATATGCTTATTTGTGGGTGTGTAATATATAGATTTTGTTAGCAATTTATGTTTTAAATAGCAACCAACTGGTCATGGGTCTGTTGAGAAATCAGCCAATCTTTAGGTTAGAAAAGATGCTGAAAATGAAGACCAATTTGGGTGGAAGTTGCAAACTATTGAACTATATGATTCACATACACAGACAATATGCATTCTCATATTAGCATGTAAATTAGATGAGATTCCTTTCAAATTTCCAGGTATGAAGGGGATGCTTGGGAAAAGGAATTAATGCTATAGTAAACTTTATTAGTGAATTGTGAACATACCTAATCTCTACCTTAACAGTCTCTTAAATAGTTCAGAGGTTAGTTCAGGACCAGCTGAGCATTGCAAGTGCCATTTCTGAAGTCTTCAACTTGTAAAACACATGTAGAGGAAAAACAGAGAATATTGAAAGAAGTAAGACCTGTGCACAGCAAAAAAAAAAAAACAAAAAAAAAAAAAACAAATCAATCTACTAAAGATGGAAAACTCCAAAAAGAATAAATTGTAGTTCCACTAGCTTAAAATGAAGTTGAGTTGTATTATTGGAGAGGGGAGGATCTGACTCAAAAATCAAAGTCATTTTTTACTATGGGTTTGGCACTGTCTCTAGGACAACTTTCACAAAAGTGAGTTCTGTAATACACCATTTCTGTGATATATTTCACAAAAATAGCATTCCAGAGTAAAATAAATATTAAAGAAGGAAAAAACTGCTTAATTTGCTACAATATATCTAAAATACTATCATTTAACATGTAATAAGTATATAAGCTATTGGCATATTTTAAATCTTTTGTATTGACTCTTCAAAATCCAGTATGTACTTTAAATATGTGTAAAAATATGTATGTGCGTAAATGTATTTTTGTGTGTGTTTAGTAATATTGCAATTCATTTTACTTAAAAGAGTAATTATTTAAACAAATGAATTAACAGGCATTTTGAAATAATGAAAAGAAAACTTTGTATTAATATTATTTGAGAAGCTGACAAGGCAGTAATTAAATGGTGCATTGTCTGTATGTAAAAGGAAAAAAAAAAAAAAGAGTACACATTGGTGGTTATGGAAGAAACAGAGGGATTTTAAAAAGAATAAAGGAAATGGAGAAGCCAAAGAACTTATATACATGACATATGGACATGAACTAATGGGGGCATTGCCAGTGGAAATGGGATACTGGATGGAGGGGATCAAAGAGGGGAAAATTGGAACAACTATAATAGCAAAATAAATAAAATATATTTAAGAAAAAAAAAAAAAAAAGGACTTGTGGAATGTTCCCAAGGCCAGATTCCCACTAGAGCCCCCTGACTACAGCATCGAGGCCTGTACTCACCCAGCTTTCCAGGGATTTTGGTCAGGTCTTACAGGTTTGCTTCTGAGGGGGACCCTGACAGTTACAGGGGAGATAAGGGAAGAATTAGAGCTAGGGGAATTAGGAGATATGAAGATGGAAACAAGGGGTCAGAATGATTAGAGGAAGGAACCATGTGCCCAGGAATTCTAGAAGCCTCCAGAAGCTAGAAAAAACACATGGAACTCTGCCAGGGGACCAGCCCTGATGACATCTTAACTTCAGCTGTCTGATTTATGGCCTCCAGAGCTGTAAGAGAATGAATTGGTATTGTTGTGAGCCACTAAACTTGTCATTATCTGTCAGAACAATATTAGGAAACTAATACAGAATCTTAATTTGAGTCTGGGGGCAACATTGTCAGCACTTCTCCATTTTAGGATGACTGGAATCATGTATCTCAGAGATAAGAGTGCTGCCTTCTGCAGAATTTCATTTGGTCCATCAATACTTAGTTATTGAACATAAACTGTCTCTAAGCAGAGTTCTAGGCTGGGGAATGCAGTGAAGAAGAAAATATAGGTCTGCTCTCCTGGTGCTTACACTCCAATGAGCAATAGACTATGCACAGCAAAATAATCATGTGCTTTCACGTACTGGCATCTACGAAGGCCTCTTGGAGGTAGTTGAGATTTAAAGGACAAAAAGTACTTAGCTGCATGAAGATCTGGGGAAGGTAGTGTGTTGTGTGTGCATTTGGCAGAAGAAATAACCATGAAGAGAAAGCATTTGAATTGTTCAAATAGGCTAAAGCCTACAAAATGAAAGGAAGACAGGAAAAGGAGATCTGTAGAACTAGAGATTTCTGGGCCTTGGAGGCATGGTATTAACAGGCTGGGTTTTAGTCTAACAGCAATGAAGATGCCATTAGACATGTAGAACAAGGTAGTATTGTAAGCCTTCTTGGTTGTGGCTTTTTAAAAGATTAACTCAGCAGCTTTATGGAGTATGAATTTTGGAGTGGGGTGGGTGAAAGTACAGAGTGGCAGTAAAGAAACAGATTAGAGACTATTGCAGCTAAGAATGGTGGGTGGGGACGGAAGGATGTGGATGTAATCACATGGACTGGTGGTTTCTCAGAGTAGTAAAAGGAAAAATGGGATTTAAGGATTATCCTAGGATGTTGCTGCTTAAGAGACTGGGCCACTTATTCAGATGTGGAAGAATGAGTACAGATTTGGGGTTGAAAGTCTTTATTAGTGGGCCAAAACGCAGTGTAAAACAAACCAATTCACCTCATTTGAAAGTTTTAGCCAAACTCTGGGAACCTCAACCTGGTGAAAGGGATATGTGCATAGTAGTTAAATGCAGTTTGTGGAGTGAGATTGCCTGAAACCACATCTCGACATGTGATCCTAGCTGGTTGCTTAGCCTCTCTTTGCCTCAGTTTTCCCATATATAAAATGAAAATAATGAAACCTAGATCCCAGCGATGTTGTGAGAGCTAGATAATGCCACCCTGTTATAATACTCATTAAGTATTGCTATTACGGTTTCCCTTGCAGTCCCATATGAATTCTGGGCCATACAGCTCCTCCAAGGCAGCATCAATCAGGAAAAATAAGTAATGAGTAAAATAGAGCAGAAGACATTCAGAGTTTTTTATTACTCAACCTCCATCCATCCACCACAATGAGATATAATTTTATTGAAGTAAAGCTGCTTCAAAAATGATGCCAGGACCTGGAAAATGGCATCTTCCATCCTGGTGTTGAAAAATCTATAGTTCGTCCTTCATTCCTGGTTTCTTCTCTTTTCTTGGTGATCCTTTTGGCTTAGCCACTTCTTCCTCCTCAGCTGTTTCCTTCTGCCCAGATGGCTCATCCAGCTTGGTCACATTCTTTAGCTCAGGCAGCTTCTGTTCAGGTAACTCTTCCCTAGCTAATACCTGCTCTTCTATCACTTCATTTTGTTCAACAGACATTAACTATCCAAGAAAAAAAAAAAAAAGAATGGATGGAAGGAGATGCATAGAGAGACAAGAAATATGTAATAATTATGATAATTGCCAAACTCTCTTTTTCTAGAATTATCCAAAGAGAGTCACCTGAAGAATCCTAATGAATACAAAGGTCCATTTGTCTTGGAGAGACAAGTGCCCAATGATGATTTTGCCCCTCCAGTAAGAGGATCTTTGGGACCACCCTTCCTATACTCTAAGTCCATAGGTCTTGCTGCCCCATGATTAGCTCTAGTGCTGGGCTTGTGACCCAGGCCTAACTAAAGAGATGCCTGTGTAGGACATTTTCTAGGTCTACTAAGAAATAGGTGCTTTCTCAGTGATGAGCGATTTAGTTTAGAACTACAGGGCAATCTTTAACCCTCCACATGGAAATGATTGCTTGGAAATGAAGCCAACATGGAGGAAAACAGATGGGGGAGACACAAAACAAGTTTGAGCTTCTGGATCCATTTATGCCTGATGTTTTCTCGGTTATATGGGATAAATTTCCATTGTTGTCTAAGCCAAAGAGTAGTGTTTCTGACATTTGCAACAGAAAGGGTCCTGAGTAATACAGATGGCACCTTCCAGGAGATAATCTCACTAAAACATGAATGAGGTTAAGAGAGAATTATTCAGTAGAATAATGTCAGAGAGCAGGATCCCATCAAGACACCTGGTTACCTACTCAGGAATAGTAGACAGAGAAGTAGCTGAAGAGTTATATGAGACCTCAGAGCCTTTGCCTTCCCAAATGTTCCTAAAATCTGCAATTTCTGCTTCCTTGTAGTAAGTGCCCTTGAAGTAAAGTTACCAAAACTGGATGGCTGTTCATCCTCAACTATTTCCAGAGAGCACAAGATTGTGGGACCCTTGGGAAATACTTTCCTATTCTATGTGGGACATAATAATCCAGGGTTCTGCTGTTTTGCTTTACCTCATCTTCATCCTCAATCCTGGTCTTGATCTGACTTTCCAAGAAGTCAGAAAATCCCTCCATGGTATATTCTCCCTTGTATAGTACCACCTAGGAAGAAAATAGGACAGAGTCAAAACCATAGCCTCTTCCTGCTTAATACTCATGGTCAAATTCTTAACAACCTGAGGACAATGAGCAGGTTCCTTAACCTCTCTGGGGGTCCATCACTATGGCTCTAAGATAAAGATAATGAAAATTCCTCAGAGCAAGGATGATGGGGCCATATTTTCAAAGCTTAATCCCTGTCTTCATCACTTAGCAGTGTGGTCTGGTTGCTTAATCTCTGTCTGACTCAGTTCCTTACCTGTAATATAAAGATCATACCTATTTGTGTTGTTAGAGGATTTAATGAGTTACTGTATAAAAGACATTTAAAATAGTACCTGACTCATAGTGAGTGCTATATGTATTTGTTATTATTATTATTATTACAAAAAGAATAAGAATAGTTATTTTACAAAACATCTAGTACATGTTTATCACTCTGCTATTGCCCTCCTGCCCTTTTCTTTTCCATTCTTTAAAAAGATTAGGAAGTTGCTGATTACTGTTCACTTACCGTCTAAACCACATGTCAGATAACTGAAGATCTGTGTCTCATCAATTCCCTCAATCTAGACTCATTTTCCATGACTCCACCACATGCATCTTCTGTATCAGGAGGATGGCATATCCTTCACAGGGCTGTGGCCACCCTTCTGCCTACCTCATTGTTCTTATTATATTCCTACCTATAGCTTACATTTCCCTCCTAATCTGATTTATACTTACTGTATTTTAAAATCTCATGTCTGCAGGAGACTTCCAACCACATCTGTCCTCCATAATCTGCCCTCTGTAATTCAAATTGCATGAGGAGATGGACCTAGGTCGTGACTCTCCTTTATACTTAGTCAGACTTTTCTGAGGAACAGGGACCTTGGCTTGTAATTCTTTGATTGACACCTGCCTCACTAGCCCAAGCAGCACGGAGAGAGTATGTTCCTTGAACAATTATCATGTCTGCTTACTATAAACCAAAGTGTCAAAGACATTGTTTTTCTATCATGCATTCTTCCTTATTTCAGTAGTGCCCCCGCCCCAATATTCATGTGGTAGTTTCCCCCATATAGCCTGAGTACCAGAGGGAACTATGGAACCTGGGCCTGATCTATCCAAACACCCACATCCATTTGGCCACAGTGATTTGTTTAGAAATGAGCAGTGAACTTAAGCTTGACTCAATGAAAGTGTCTTGAGACTTTTGTGAAATTAAATGGAAAACACTCTTTAGATTAAACAAGAATAGATAGTATGACCTAGAGCTGAGCATGAAGATGGTTTGGTAGAAGGCAGAGATGAAATAGGAAGAAATTGCATTTGTGATAATAACAACCAGATTTCACTATGTAAAGAGCCCCTTACTTGTTGAGAGTTGGTAGGGAAGAGCCTGAAGAAGGGGTACCTGTCCAGATACATCAACTGAATGTCATTTGCTGTGATGTCAATCTTAGCGATGGAAACTGTGGAGTGGTTTTGATATTTTATGCCCAAATCTTCCAACACAGGGAACAGTGCCCTGCACTTACTGGACCAGGGTGCATCTGTAAGAGACAGGTCATGACTTAAACTCACACCAATAGTGATTTCTCTATGAACACTGGCACTGTGTCCTACCAATATTTCTGCAGCTTTGAAATTTGCACCCTCTCTTTCTTTTCATAGTATGTCAGGTAATTTTACATCTCAGATAAACTACCTGATCATGATTAAAGACATTATGAAAAAGCTAGTCTTATCCCTTTCACCCAGGCACCAACACTTTTAGCATGTTGGGACATTTTCTTCTGTTCTTTGTTTTCTTTAACATAGCTTTCCACTTTAGTTGAAGAAGAAAAACAAGAAAAATATTTATGCTAGATGATTCCTCATATTCTGCCAGAAAGAGAGAGAGAGTGTGTGTGTACATGTGTGTAAGTTTAAGTTTCCCTAGCCCAAGGTCACCCAATTAATTAAGCTGAGTAAGTGTGATTCACAGACTGCTTTGATTTGTGACCATTATACCACACTGTCTTCCAGTCCAGTGGAGAAGACTGCCCAAGAACTGAATAGGAGTTTGTCTGAAAAGGAGACACCAAACTTCCTTACAAACAATTTCTTGAGCATTGAGTCTGGCCCTGGTACCTAGCCTTCTGGAGAGAAATTGGGGACCAGCTTCAACAGAGCAGGAATCAGACCTTGCCATTGTCATTCCATTAAAGTTTATTTACTCTGTGTGAAAGTGGATTCAATGGCCCTAGACAATACATCTGGATGATCCCTCCATTTTCAAACTAAGTGACTCCAGGACCACCTGCTCTCCCAGCAGCATCTCATCAGCACCTCTGGAACCCAGTAGGCCTTGGGTTGAAGCAGGAAGGAGAATGACTACAGTCCAAGAGGACTGACAGCCCTACTTCCAAGAAAATGAGGCTGCTTTTGCCTTTTACTAGAACCAAATGAGCATTCTCATAACTCCAGGTGTCAAGTAAGTACAGAAAGCCTGCCCTAGCCTCTCATTTAAAGGCAATAGATCATGACTATTCAGGTACACAGACCTTAAACACCTCACATTATGTATTAGAGTACATTTCAATGAGATTTTAAAAGGCCTTCATGATGCATCATCCACCCCTTGTTTCAGTCCCTGCCCCACCCCAAGTGACTGCATCAGAGCTTGCTTAAACTTTTTACTTTGCAACCTAATGTGTTACCTGGGATAAGGTAATTAACCTCCAAGTCTAGGTTCTCTGATCTATGTCACAGGAGAATCCACTGAGTCTTCCTAAGAAGCTTGTTTTGAGGAGAAAATGACAACAAATGTGTCATGCCTGGCTTATTGTAAGTGTTCAATAAATGGAAAGTTCATCTGTTAAATAAAGGGATGTATGAAGTACATTTACTGTGTTTCATGGTGGGAAAGAAGGCCCCAGCCTTGGATGTCTCATTCAGGTCAGAAACAGAAGGGAGAAGGCAATAGTCCTCAGATGACCATGGGAAATACTTATAACAAAAGGAAATATAACAGCTATAATAGCTATTACTTCTCAAGTGTTTATTATATACTAGACACTTTTTTACATGCATTATTTGAGTCCCCATATTGGTCACATCAACTCAAGTAGGTTAAATAATTGACATTCAGTCAGTTACATAAAACCAGAACTGCTGCTTGGTATGGCAGCTACCAGCATAAGCACTGGAGCCTGGCTACCTAGGTTCCAAACCCAGGTATAGCACTTACTAACTGCCTGACTTTGGAAAAGTTTTTACCTCCCTGGGTTTCTGCTTAGTCATTTGTAAAGTTGGAACAATAATAGCAGCTATTTTCAAGTTTGCTGTAAAGATTAAATAAAATCATATATAGAATAGCTCAGCACAAGGCCTGGTATAACCTAGCATTCAATCACTGTAAGTCATCAGCACTATTATTATTAAAAGCATAGAATATGTGGAAGGTATTCCACACTTTCCAAAAATTCAGTTTGGGGCCACAGTTGCACTATAGGTGGGAGATCATGATTCAAACTCTGTGTCTAAAGACCATCCTGGCATGGTGCTAAGATTTTGGAGATTTTGGTGCCCAAGAATTTAGGAGCAACACTTGAAAGGTTATATCAGGGCCACTGCCTCCTGTGGCCTCATGAGATACTTACAGAACATCACAAAAACATCTCTTTCCTTGTCAAAGACAACCAGGTTGAAGTTCTTCCCAACAAGCTGCTTAACTGGCCGCTGGTCCCAATATTTTGGGATCTCTTCACTGGATTGATGTTTCTAAGATGAAAATTTGAGAGGTCCAATAGTCTCCAGAAAATGGTTGGCAGTCCTATTTTCTGCACAAACCCCCTTCCTCCTGCCCTGACCGGAAATAATGGAACATTTTTTTTGTTGTTCTTATAAGAGCCTTGAGGAAGAGTGTGTGGTGCTGAGGTCCATCCTAAGCTGTTGAGCTCCAGGGCAAATGGGGATCAAAGAGCCTAGGAGAGGCCAGGCTTCATGCTAGGATGGAGGCTAGCATTTCAAATACATGATTCTTTTAATTCTTAGGAGAAAGCTAGGTTCATATGTTTAATATTTTGAGAGTTTGTTTTCCCCATAAAAATTATATGTCTTCAATTACACCTAGAATCAATACCAAGATAATTTACATGACCTATATTACCATACTTTGGTTTCTGCAATCCTCTTCAGGCTCATTGCCCTCTTTCTTTGCTTTCTTCAGCCACATCAGTCTTCCATTTACCCAAAGGGCTAGCCTTCTTCCTACCTCTTTGCTCATGATGTTCTTCTGCCCAGAGAGCCTCCCTGGCTTTTCATTCCTCTGCTTCCTTCTCTGTATAGTTAACTCAGGTTGATAACTCAATCAGAATGATCTCAAGGGAAAAGTCCCTGACTCTCCCCAAGACTAGCCCAGCTCATGCTATCACACATTCTTATAATACTTGATACTGATTCTTTTATCACTTATTCAACTTTATCATTTATATTTATTTTCCTGGTTGTGTGACTCATGTGGCTCTACTACACTAGATAGAATGTCACAAGGTACATTTCTTCCCTCATCGTTGAATTCCACAGCTGGGCATATATGGGACCTCAATAAATAGTTTGTGAGTGAATAAATAAAAGAGCAAACCCAGCTCTTGCTTCTCTTTAAATAAAGTGGTATCAATCTCAAAAAAACATAAATTTCTCTACAATCTTTGCTTTATGAATATCTCTTGAATTCACACCCTTCTTTTCATCTGAACTGCTACTAACCTGGTCCAGGTAAACCTTCATGTCTCACCTAAATCACTATAATAGCAACCCCTCCCAGTGTTCTCTCACATCTCCTCCTAATCTTCTCCACACCTTTATTCTCCTGCTAGCAATGTTCTATTTTCACCATGCAAGTGTGGCTTCTCACTTCTCTTAGGATATCAAATCCTTAATATGCTTTCAAGTTCTTGCTTTCTGGCCTTTGCCCAGCTCAACAACCTCATCTCCCAGAATGTCCTCCTTCATTCCCACCCCAGTCTCTGAAAAGAACTTGAATATTCTTCCCAATGGAGCATAAAATGGTGTGGGGGTTGGGTGTGGGAGATGAGGTGTAAAGAAAATGATGGAGAATTAAGAATGAGCTAGATCAGGTAGATGTCATAGGTCATATGAAGGGGATGTTCTCCTCTACTCCAAAAGCACAAGAATATGTCTGCCCTTGACAGAGAAACAGACACCTCCTGAGATGTAACTGGAGGAAAGTGAAAGAGGATGGGTAGAGCTCTAGGTAGGTTTGTAGATGTGATGATAGAAAACAAGGGGGTCCCTATCTATAACATTTTATTTTCTTAATGATATGATTAGAGTGCTCAGTTGAGACTGAAAGTGGAATGGCAGTAAGATGAGAAATAATCTCAGAGATTAAGAGAATGAACACAGTAAGGAATTTATATTGAGATGTCAGGAAAATTTTAAGAGCCCATGGGTGGCTTGGTTTTTGACTCCCTGGTTTTGACTCCCTTGGTTTTTGACACAAGCCAGCCTACCTGACTCCATGTAGCCAGCTAGAGAAGAATGCTCTTTTTCTCTAGCGCTGGTCTGGGAACAGTGGGAAATTTAAGTAGCTTCAACCAAGATTATGATTTTGCCTGGTAAATGCTACAGGGTATAGATAGGTACAAGGTGGAGGGGTTAAAGAAGTTAAAAAGAGTCATCACCAGGACAATAAACCATGGAGTTCAAGTTTACAAAGCAGGGCTCTAAAGAAATTGTGGAAGATTCCAAGGTGGCTGCAGAGTAGATGGAATCTACAACCACCTGCTCCTGGCCCCAAACCATATTTACAGCTAAATTACAGAGCAATCTACATAAATAACCAACTGAAGCCTAGCTGAACTGAAATACAATAACCAAGAATTTAAAGAAGAAGCTCTAAAGAGACTGGAAAAAAGAGTGGAGATGCAAAAAAGGATAACCCCTTATTCAGACGTGGTGGCAGCTGAGAAGCCAAAGGGATATTGTGGCTGCAAAACTCTCTCTCCCTAGGAGTGTGGAATCTCAACTCAGAGCAATAAAGATGGGGAAAAAGAGTCCACATAACATCTGGTGGTGAAAATCAGTAGGGATTAAGTCCTCCTGGGAGACCCAGAGTCCACCTTCCTAGAGACAATCACTCCCATTGTTATAGTACCAGCCTGGGGAGTGCACTGCCTAGCCCCCAACTGCTAGTGAGGCCATTTTGCCATCCTTGGGTTCTATAGAGGGGTCTGCTGGCTGCACCCAACAGTGACTTTTGGGGCCTCTTTCTGGGCATGTTTTTGGCAGAGACTCAGACAGTGCCTAAATTGTGTGGCTGGAGAAGAGAGCCAATCTCCCTCACCTTTAGTGCAGAGCTGGAGGCCCTCTCCCAACTTGTTGAATTACTTGGCTTGCCCATCTTGCTGAGTTCAGCAATGCAAAAGGACCAGAGTGCCACACAGAGCTGAGACTTTCAGATCATATTTCCAAGGGAGGCTTTTGTCCAAAACCAGACAGGCAAGTGTGAGGTATATGGCTATATTACAGGGGTAAAAATCCAATTTCCCCTGTGAGTTCCACCTGTGCTAGCCTGGAAAGGGGAAGAAGTACTCACAACACTCTATAGACCTTCAGGTACTGCTCCCAGTAGAAGCCTATTTGGATCATCTCTTCCAAGTCTCAGATATCCCACCCCAATGGGCTAACTTCTATGGAAGAAGGGATAAAGGCTCAGAGCTGGGACATTCCAAGTGTGAGGCCCTCAGAGGTTATTGACTGGGACTGGGACAAAGTGCTTAACTCCTTTATGTGGGCTGATCCAGCATCATCCCTAAGGGAAAACATTTGATCTATCCCCCTGAGCCTGGGGTACTTGAGCTGCTCCTTTCAGAGGGGGCATCAAACCAAACACAACGGAAACCCTCAGCAAGTTGCTCCAGGGGGAACAAGTTGAAGACTGTGTCACAGACTGACTAGTTTTGCTTTAAAACAGGGTCCACTTTCCCCAATTGAGTGCCTGTCTGCATGTTCCCCAAGTAGAGGACCCACTAGTTATGCCCTCCCAACACCATTTGCTATGCCCTCCCAAGCTCTTAACGTGCGGAAGGGGCTATAGCTAGAGGCTACACTAGGCTTATCCTACAGTCTTTCCTCAAGAGGTTATGGAGTAAGAGCAGGCAACCTTAGGAGGAGAAAGATCTTAGGGAGTCTTTGTCCTTTTACAAATCTGCACCCCATCTTTAAGCCGGAGGAACCCAGCCTCTATACCCAGGTTGGCCTCTCCCTTGTACGGTGAGATCTAATAGATGCAGACATAGTAAACAGTGTGGTAGCTCCAGACAGGTAGCCCTGATTACACACAATATTGGATACAGACCTATATCTGAACCACATCCAAATGGACCCTGAATCAACACAATCAGTGGTGGGCTTCAAACAACAACAGAGCTTGACCCAACCAGCTACATAAGCAGTACCCCCAAATTAGGATTTGAGCAGGAGTCAGACACTGCTGGAAACAGCAATGCCTCAGGGCATAGTCCCTCCACAGCAATTTATATGAAGTAATTGAGGTGCATTCCTTATAGTCATTCAACCTGAAGGGTTAACTTTACTCATGAAAGGGCTAATAACATTCAAGACTCAACTACAACAAGAGGATGCATATGCCTACAATAAATATTCTTAGAGCACATAAGTTAGGTGATCTGAAAGATTGTGCCACTGAGCCAAACAAGACACTTTCATCATAAAGCTATCATAACAAGTTTGGGAGTCATAGCAGATCTACTTAATATACAGAGACAAAATGGAAAGACAATGAAATATGCCCCAAACAAAAGAACAGAGAAATCCCCAGGAAATAAAATTAAATGGGGAGGAATCTAATATGGAGGTATAGGCAGACATGCTGCAACTCCCTCTAATACCAAAACCAACAAAATTACCTCAAAACTAGAGACAACCAGAAATTCCAGAGTGTTGAGCTGAATAGAAGTTCAACAAACAAAATATAGAGGGAATAAATACTCATCCAGAGAGGGGAGGATCCAGGACAGAGAGGACTCAGTTTGGCGAGCAGATTGCCATCATAGGTTTGTAGTGCTGTGGTTGCAGTAGGAGAGCAGTTGTAGCAGGAGAGGGCTGGGATCAGCCTGAAGAAAGTGCAGTCACAGTAGGCACCTGGTGAGTGCTCCCAGCACCAGACCATACCATGCAGTTCATGGTTCCAACACCCAGGGCCATGGTGGGGGGTAGGGGATATAAAGTCTCATTGCTTCTGACTGTGGAAACAAGTTGGGGCTGGGGAAGAGGAAGGAACTACCAGTCTCACAGCAGAGTCTGTTTCTTTAGATGGTCCCCAAGGTCCTGAAATGTCCACAGACCCACATTCTGGAAACCACGGCCATGGCAACAACTAAAGAGGGGCTAGTCTCATACAGGAAGCAGAAGTACCTGGAAAAGGGGAAAGTGCTGAGCAAGCAGCATTGTTTCCTCTTGGACCCCTCTTCCACATACAGCACCATAATGTGGTGAAATATGTTGCCTGTACTAAAAAATACCCAAGGCTCTGCCCCTTACAACTTACAACATAACAGGTGTGACAGCTCTACTTAAGAAATAGAGGCACAGAGCAGCCTGTCAAAATGCAGAGAGAGAGAAATATGGCTCAAAAAAGGGAATTCCCCAGTCTGGTTCAATTCCCCAGTCTGGTTTGATTCCCCAGCCAGGTCCTTAGCTAGAGGCAGATGAAAGGCAACTATACATTGATGCTTCTCTCCCTTTCTTCCTTCCTCCCTGCCCTTTTCTCTGAAAATAATAAATAACATTATTTAAAAAGGTTGGAGTTGAGGGACAGATCAGGATCCCAGTGGCTGAACTAAGCAACAAAGAAATAGCCAGCTTGAAAGATGAACAGATTGCCAGTCTGACAGATGCACAGCTCAAAACATTGGTGATAAAGATGCTCACAGACTTGATAGATGTGCTTAAATACTACAAACACAGAAGGGAAGAAAGTCTAGGCCTAGTGAAACAAAGGAAAATCCACATAAAACCAATGGTGAAGGGAAGGAAAATGGGGTTCAAATCAATGATTTGGAACATAAGGAAGAAATAAATAGTCAACCAGCACATAAAGTAGAAACAAGAATTGAAAAAATAATAAGAAAAAGCTTCGGAACCTCTGGGACAACTTTAAGAGTGCAAACATCCAAATCATAGAGGTGTCAGAAGGGGAAGAGCAAGGCAATGAAAACTTACATGAAAAAATAATGAGGGAAAATTTCCCAAATTTGGCAAAAAAAATAGATATACAATCCAGGAAGCAGAGAGAGTCCCAAACAAGCTAGACCCAAAGAGGGCCACACCAAGATACATCATATTTAAAATGATAAATATTAAAGACAGAGAATCTTAAAGCAGCAAAAGAACAAGAAGAAAAAAAAAAGGAGCATTACCTACAAAGGGGTTCCTATAAGACTAAAGTTTCAAAAGAAACTTTACAGGCAATAAGAGCATGGCAAGAAGTATTCAAAGTGATGAAAAGCAAGGACAAGGAATATGCTATCCAGCAAAGCTATCATTCAGAATGGAAGGACAGATAAAGAGCTTCCCAGACAAGGTAAAGCTAAAGAAGTTCATCAGTACCTAGCCATTGTTATATGAAATGTTAAAGGGACTTATTTAAGAAAAAGAGGATTAAGAGAAAAGATGGCAACAGAGTAGAGAGCAGTGCTAATGGTGTTCTGGAGTGCCAGAGCAGCTTGAGAATAGGGTAGGACGCATGAGACACCTGCAGGTCCCTGCAAATTGGAGCAGCAAGCATCTGGACTCTGGAGAACACAGCCCAGAGGCTGCAGAGACCTACAGGAGAGCAGGTGAGACAGTTCCAAACTGGCCGGCGGCCGAAGTCAGCTCTGGGCAGTGTCAGCTCTGCGCAGAGGGGCAGCTCTAACTGAAGACAGCTCCAGGCTCCCTGGTAACTAGAAATCTGAGCAGTAAAGTGTGGACAGTGAGTGCAAACTCCAGAGGGAATAAGGAATTGAACTCCTACAAGGGAGGGACTATGTGAGAGCCTCGCTCTGGAGAGGAAGCGCCTCCCTGGGCCAGAGGTGGAGGGAAAGATTCCTGCAGAGAGCAGGAACAGTGGAGTGGGGAAGTGCATGAGCCAGAGCAGCAAGAGGGATGAAAATTATGCTGATGGGCCACCTGAGGAGATGTAAGCTCGGAGCCCCAGTGAGAGGGGAGGCCCAACACCACTCACCCAAACCGCACGCAGGCTCCCACAAAAACTTGAAACTGCAAGCCAGGAACATACAGCTGGTGCAACTGGCACCCCCATTGCAGGCAACAAAGGCCTCCTGAAGAGCTGGAGGGGGAGGAGGAGCATTAGTCTGCAGACTGTGCTGCAGACCCACTGGGGAGCCAGGCATGCATCACAGAGGCTGCAGTGAAAAACTCCTCAAAGAGCTGGACTGCTTGGAGAGTTAGCCTTAACGGGGGGAAGACAGGTGCTATTTGTGGACGGTGATTACCTCCTCTGGGAGCTGCGGGGGAAGAGCCAGCCATCACAGGTTGCAGGCCACCCAGCATTGGAGCCAGGTGCCCATCACAGGCAGGAACCTCCTCTAGGAGTTGGAGGGGGAGGAGCAGCCATAGACACCAAAGAAGCACCCTGCAAGTCTTCACACAGAACTAGTGAGAAAAGGGAGGGCCCCAAAATACCAGCAATGCAGAAGCAGAAACTCAGCTAGGCTACTGGAGGCCCAGCCTACCTGGGAGCAGGCACTCAGAAACAGCCCTGACTGTGACAGCCGTAGGCCCTGCTACTCAAAGACCATAGAGCTTGATTGTAGACTACGGAGATTTGATTAAAAAAAAAAAAAAAAAAAAAAAGAGGGCAGACTCAGGAAATGGATCACAGCTGATCTCGGGCACCTGCGTTACACTGAGAACTACATGAACTATTAATCCCTAACATATCCTTTTTAAAAGTTACTTCCAACCCTCACAATTAGTGCATTTTAAGTAAGTAGTATTTATATCATACTGCATCCCAATACCCATATTTTTACTCCTCCCTTATCTCAATCCACCTAACTACCCAAGACCCTCCTCCTACTCTTGTTTTAAAGTCTACTCATTCTCCTGCTACAACTCCTTCCCAGTCCTCATTCAAAGTATTCCTCCCCTCCCCAGCCACTTAAACCTATTTTTTCTTTTTTCCTTCTTACTATTTGTGTGTGTAGGGGGGCGGTGCAGTACAAGGGACTACACATTCTTTTTCTCTGCTAAAAGCACACTGGTACTGGCTCCACCTGGACCAATCAGAGCTCACTGAAGGTGAACAGGGAGGTAGATGAGGCAACTATATATATAGGCTTATACTGTTCACTCTCACTTGAGGCCTTCTGATTCTCCCCCTCCTCATTTCTATAGAACAGATAAGTTGGTTTTCTCTCTTGTATCTCTGCTATCTATGCTACCCCTTTGCACCCTTCAAAATTATCTATACTTTAATCAACTAAATCATTTTTCCACTTGTACAACAATCTTATCATATCTACCTCCCTATTAAGACTGGCTCACTTGCAGCTGAGAGTGTGATTAAAAGTGGGGGTTACCTTGGAGGGTATGGGTATATAGCTAGGTTCATAGGCAGTCAAAAGGGGGATTAAAGGAGAAAGATATCTCTGACGGTGTGGTTAATTTGCCTAGACAAGTGGTTTTGTTTTAGGAGCATAAACAGTGTATGAGAAAGGATAAACTGAGTGTCTCAATTAGCCAACTGGAATGAAAGGAACAACATACACAACAAATCCAAAATACAACCAGTCAGCTGAAGTTAACACCATAAAGGCCAACCCAAGAGCAACAAGTGGAGGAAATCTAGGAGAATGCAACACTGAACTCCACAAATCTAACACAGAAGGACGCTCCACAAAGGCAGGGAATCAAAGCAGATTGATCCAAGACAAAAACAAGCAACAACAGACACCCAAATGGGGAACAAAAGAACCACTCCATCACCAAAAGGAAAGGAAGACTCCCCAGAAATATCACTAAATGAAACAGAGGCACACAGCATACAAAAGAACCACTCCATCATCAAAAGGAAAGGAATAATCCCCAGAAATATCACTAAATGAAACAGAGGCACACAACATATCAGATACGGAATTCAAAAGAAGAATAATAGAGAAGCTCAAAGAGCTCAGGCAGCTCAAAGAAAACTATAAACAACTCCAGGGAAACTACAAAGAACTCCAGGGAAGCTACAGGAACATACCAAGAGCTACATCAGCATTAAAAAGGACTTAGAAACTATCAGTAAGAGCCAGGAGGGAATGAAGAATACAATTTCTGAATTGAAGAACACAATAGAAGGAATCAACAGTAGGCTAGAGGAAGCAGAGGACTGGGTCAGAGAGTTGGAGGACAATGTAGAAAAATATTCCAAGACAGTGCAAGAAAATGAAAAAAGGATGAACAAGAATGAAGAGGTTTTAAGAGAGCTGCAGGACAACATGAAACACAACAATATCCATATCATAGTGATGCCAGAAGGAGAAAAGAAACAAGAAATGGAAAAAGTGTTAAAAAAAGTAATGATAAAAAATTTCCCTAACATGATGAGTAAAAACATTACTCAATTTTAGGAAGCACAGAGGGTCCCAAAGAAGATCAATTGAAACAGACCCACTCCAAGACACATTATGATTAAAATGGCAAATTTCAGAGACAAAGAGAGAATTCTAAAAGCATTAAGACAAAAAAAGCAAATAATGTATAAAGGGGCTCCCATAAGGCTATCAAATGATTATTCAACAGAAACAATACAAGCCAGAAGGGAGTGGCAAAAAATATTCCAAGTAATGGGAAATAAAGGCCTGCAACCAAGAATAATCTACCCAGCAAGGCTCTCATTCAAAATGGAAGGATAAATATGGAGTTTCCCAGACAAAAGAAAACTACATCTCTACCAAACCAGCATTGCAAGAAATGCTAAAGGGTCTGCTTTAAAAAAAAAAAGAAGAAGAAGAAGAAAAAGAAACAGAGAGAGCCAAAGAGGAACACAGGTACAAAGTGGGAAAATGGCAATAAATAAGTATCAATAATAACCTTAAATGTAAATGAATTTAATGTGCCAATCAAAAGACAAAGGGTAGCTGAATGGATAAGAAAATATGCCCCACGTATATGCTGTCTTAAAGAGACCCACCTCAGAACAAAAGATTGAAACAGATTGAAAGTGAAGGGATGGAAAAATATATATAAAGTAAATGAACATCAAAAAAAGGCTGAAATAGCAAAACTTACTTCAGACAAAATAGATTTTATGATGAAGGCCATAAAAAGAGATAAAGAAGGACATTTCATAATATGCAAGGGAACAATCCATCAAGAAGAAATAACTGGTAAACGTATACGCATCCAACGTAGAAGCTCCAAAATATATAAGGAAAATATTGGACACTTCAAGAAGGATATAGACAGTAACACATAAGTAGTAGGGGATTTTAATACCCCACTATCAACAATGGACAGATCTTCCAAACAAAAAATCACTAAGGATGTTGTGGCATTGAACAACACTCTAGAGGAAATGGACCTAACTGATGTATGCAGAATCTTTTACCCCAAAGAAGCAAAATACACATTCTTTTCAAACACACATGGAACATTCTCTCAGACTGCATGGTAGGTCACAAGACAAGCCTCCAGATATACAGGAAAATTGAAATTATACCAAGCATCTTCTCAGATCACAATGGCTTGAAACTGGAAACCAATCTCAAGGGAATAAAACAAAAACACTCTAACTCATGCAGACTGAATAGCATGCTTTTAAGTGATGAATGGGTTAACAATGAGATCAAAGATGAAATCAAAAAAGTTTCTGGAAACAAATGACAATGAATACACAACAGTCTAAAACCTATGGGACACAGCAAAGGCAGTCCTCAGATGGAAATTTACAGCAATACAGGCCTACCTAAAAAGATAAGAAGAAGTTTACACAAACAACGTAACCATAAAGATGCAAGAACTAGAGAAGCAACAACAAACAAAGCCCAGAGCAAGTAAAAGGAAGGAAATCATCAAGATCAGAGCAGAACTAAATAACTCAGAGATTCAAACTACAATTAGAAGAATCAACAAGTCCAGGAGCTGGTTCTTTCAAAAAATAAACAAAATTGACAAGCCTTTGTTCTGACTCATCAAGAAAAACAGAGGGAGGACCCAAATAGAATCAGAAACAACATAAGAGAAATCACAATTAATACATCAGAAATACAAAAGATTGTAAGAAATTAGTACAAACAACTACATGACAAAAAATATGACAACCTGGGTGAAAAGGACACATTTCTGGAAATGCATAATCTACCAAAACTGAATCCAGAAGAAGCAGAAATCCTGAATAGGTCAATAACAACTAGTGAAATTGAAGAAGTAATCCAAAATCTCCCAAAGCACAAAAGCCCCAGACCAGAAGGATACACAGGTGAATTCTATAAAACATTCAAAGAAGAACTAACTCCTATCCTTCTCAATCTATTCCAAAAAGTCCATGAAGAGGGAAACTCCCAAACTCTTTCTGTGAGACCAATTTTATTCTAATTCCAACACTAGGTCAAGACACAACTAAGAAAGAAAACTATAGGGCAATATCTCTGATGAACATAGATGCTAAGATCCTCAACAAAATATTGGCCAACCAGATCCAGCAGTACAAAGATCATACACCATGACCAAGTGGGTTTCATCCCAGGGAGGCAAGGATGGTACAACATTCATAAATCAATAAATATAATACACCACATTAACAAATTGAAAGACAAAAACCATATGATCATATCAATAGATGCTGAAAAAGCATTAGATAAAGTACAGCAGCCATTTATGATAAAAGAAACCTTCAGCAAAATGGGAATAGAGGGAGCATACCTCAACATCATAAAGGCCATATATAAGAAACCTGAAGCCAATATCATAGTCAATGGGCAAAAACTATAAGCTTTTCCCCTAAGATCAGGAATGACACAAGGCTGTCCACTTTCTCCACTTCTGCTCTACATTGCCTTGGAAGTTCTAACTATAGCCATGAGAGAAGAAAAAGGAATCAAAGGTATCCAAATTGGAAAGGAGGAGGTCAAACTGTCATTATTTGCAGATGATATGATAGTGTACATACAGAATCCATGGACTCTACCAAAAACTTACTCAAACTAAAGCAAATTTAGCAAAATATCTGGATGTAAAGTCAATATTCAGAAATCAAAAGCATTTTTGTATACCAATAATGAAACCTCAGAAATAGAAGCTAGAACACAAATCCCATTTACCATAGCAATGAGAAAAATTAAGTACTCAAGAATAAACTGAACCAAGGAGGTAAAACACCTGTACTCAGAAAACTACAGAACATTGAAGAAAGAAATTAAGGAAGATACAAATAAATGGAAGCAATATACCATGTTCATGGATGGGAAGAATTAACATCATTAAAATGTCCATACTACACAAAGAAATCTGTAGATTCATTGCAATCCCAATTAAAATACCCATGACACATTGCACAGAAATAGGAAAGAATACTTCAAAAAGTTTTGATTCCCAGCCAGGGCAACATAACCAGGTTGCAAGCCAGGTCTCCAGCCAGGTCCGTGGCTGGAGGCAGGTGAAAGGCAACCATAGATTAATGTTTCCCTCCCTCTCTGCCTCTCCCTTCCCTTTTTTCTGAAAATAAATTAAATAATTTTTAAAAAAATACTTCAAAAATTTATATGGAGCCAAAAATGCCCTAGAATAGCCACAGCAATCTTGAGAAGGAAGAACAGGTAGGAGGAATCACAACACGGGACAACAAACTATACTACAAGGCTACTGTCATCAAAACAGCAAGGTACTGGCACAAGAATAAGCATATAGATCAATGGAACAGCATAGAGAGCCCAGAAATAAATCTAGGACTCTACGGTCAACTAATATTCAACAAAGGGGGAAGGAACATAAAATGGAGTAAAAACAGTCTCTTCAACAAGTGGTGTTGGGAGAACTGGACAGTAACATGCAAAAAGATAAAACTAGACCACCAACTTACACCATACACCAGAATAAACTCAAGATGGATGAAGGACTTAAACATAAGCAGTGCCACCAGAAATGTCCTGTAGAAAAATACAGGAAGCAAAATTTTATATATCCTATGCAGAAATATGTTTACTGATATTTCTACAAGGGCAAAGGAAATAAAAGAACAAATCAACAAATGGGACTATATCAAATTGAAAAGTTTCTGTTCAGCTAAAGAAAATATCAGCAAAATTCAAAGGGAACCAACCATATGGGAAAACATATTTGCCAATGATAACTCAGACAAGGGTTTGACCTCTAAAATACATAAAAAACTAATGTGACTCAACACCAGGGAGACAGACAGCTGAAAAATGGGCAAAAGACCTGAACAGACAACTCACTGAGGAAGACACACAAAGGGCCCAGAGGCATATGAAAAAATGCTCAACATCACTAGTCATCAGAGAGATGCAAATTAAAACCACAATAAAGTACCACCTCACACCTGTCAGAATGGCAATCAACAAATCAACAAACAACAAGTGTTGGCGAGGATGTGGGAAAAAGAGAACCCTGGTGCACTGTTGGTGGGAATGCAGGCTGGTACAGCCACTATGGAAAACAGTATGGAGTTTCCTTCATAAACTAAAAATGGAGCTGCCTTTTGATCTAGCAATTCCACTAGTAGGACTATACCCGAAGAATTCTGAAACACCAATTCATAAGAACTTGTGTACACCTATGTTCATAGCAGTGCTATTTACAATAGCCAAGTGCTGGAAACAACCTACGTGCCCATTAGTGGATGATTAGATCAAAAACTTTGGTACATTTACACAATGAAATACTACACAGCCAAAACAAAGAAGGAACTCCTAACCTTTGCAACAACATGGATGGAACTGAAAAGTATTATGCTTAGTGAAATAAGCCAGTCAGTGAAGGACAAATACCATATGATCTCACCCATTACAGGACAATAATGAACAAAACAAACAACAAGCAAAACAGAACCAGATACATGAATACATTGAATAGGCCTTCAGTGGGCAGAGGGAAGGGGGCCTGGGGGTGAGATGAGGAAGAGGCAAAGAAGGGGTGCAGTTTAGTCAAGAACCTAGTATGGAAGAACCATGAACATGGACAACAAGTGGGATTGACTTTGGGGAGAGTGGGTAGGTGGGGAAGGGGACAGAGGAGAGTAAAAGGGGGATGGATGTAATAAAATTAAATTTAAGAAAAAAATGAATTAAAATTATGGACATTAATAAACAACAAACTCACAACAGAACCTAAAAAATAAAAATAAAAACAAAACAAATCAAGCAAACAACCAGAACAGGTCCAGAATGATAGATAATGGGGATTATTGGGAGGGTTCCCAGCTGGGACAGAGAAGGGGGTGAAATGGGGAATGGTGCAGGGATTAGGAAATATAGTTGGTAGGTACAAGACAGACAGGTAGCGGTTTAGAGTAATAGAGGAATAGGTAAAATCAGAGACTTATGTGCATAACCCATGGGCATGAACTGAGGAGGATGAGACTGTGAGAGAGCATGGGAGTCTTGGGTGGCAAGGAGAAAAGGGAAAAGAATTTGGGACAACTGTAATAACATAATCAATAAAATATACTTTTAAAAAATTAAATGAAATGGAAGCAATGAAAACACCAGATGAAGAGTTTTTAAAAAGTGGTTATTAGCATGCTCAAGAAACATAGAGGAAGAATGGGTAAGTTCATTAAGAACTTAAACATAGAGATAGTAAGCACTAACAAGAGATAGGAACCATAAGAAAGAATCAGTCAGAAGTGAAGAATACAATATCTGAAATGAGAATATACTAGAAGGAATCAACAGAATGTTAGATGAAGCACATAATTGCATCAGCTAATTAGAGGACAAGATAACCATAAACACCAAAGTAGAGTTTCAAAAATAATAAAAATGTTAAATGAAGGCAGTCCAAGGGAATGTTGGGACAACACCAAACATCCACATCATAGTGGTATCAGAAAGAAAAGATAATGAGCAAGGGGTAGAGAACCAGTTTGAAGAAACAATGGCTGAAAAATTCTCTAACCTGATGAAGAAAAAAGTCACACAAGTTCAAGAAGCACAAAGAGTCCCAAATAAGATGAACCCAAAGGGACCTGAATCAAGACCCATCATAATTAAAATGGCAAAAGTTAAAGACAAAGGGACAATCTTAAAGGCAGCAAGAGAAAGATAGTTACCTAACAGAGAGTTGTGATGGGGCTGTTAGCTGATTTCTCAACAGAAACACTTCAGGCCATAAGGAATTAGCATAAAGTATTTAAAGTGATAAACATCAAAGACCCGAAACCAAGACTACTCTATCCAGCAAGAACATCATTTAAAATTGAAGGTGAAATAAAGCACTTACCAGGGGGGAAAAAGGCAGAAGGAGTTCAATCCCACCAAACCAATATTGCAAGAAATGTTAAAGGACCTGCTTGAAGAAGAAGAAGAAGAAGAAGAAGAAGAAGAAGAAGAAGAAGAAGAAGAAGAAGAAGAAGAAGAAGAAGGAAAATAGGTATAAAAATGTCAATAAGTAGCTACCTAACAATAATAACCTTAAATGTAAATGGATTAAGCCCTGGCTGGTGTGGCTCAGTGGATTGGCACTGGCCTGTGAACCCAAAGGTTGCTGATTCAATTCCCCAGTCAGGGCACATAACCAGGTCTCCAGTCAGGTCCATAGCTAGAGGCAGGTGAAAGGCAACTATATACTGATGCTTCTCTCCCTTTCTTCCTTCTCCCACCCTCTCTGTCCTTCTCTCTGAAAATAATGAATAAATTGTTTTTTTAAAATGTAAGTGGATTAAATGCTCCAACAAAAAAAAAACAAAAACAAAAAACAGGATAGATGAATGGATAAGAAAACATGGCATACATATATTCTGTCTATAAAAGACTCACCTCATACACACACCCACCCACCCACACACACACACACAGACTGAAAGTGAAAGAATGGAAAAAAGGATTTCAAGCAAATGGAAACATAAAAGAAAAAGCGGAAGTAGTAATACTTTTACCTGACAAAACAAAAAGGACAAAAAATGTCACTGTGTAATACTAAACAAAGCAATCCAACAAAAGGCTATAACCCTTGTAACCATATATACACCCTACATAGGAGCACCTAAATATATAAAGAAAATCTTAGCAAACTTTTAGGGAGAGATCAACAACCATATAGTCATTGTAGGGGATTCTAACACCCCACAGTCATCAATGGATAGATACTCCAGACCAAAAAATCAACAAGGCAAACATGACCTTAAATGACACACTGTATTGAATTTAACTGATATTTACAGAATTTTATGCCAAACAGCAGAATATTCGTACATTCTGCTCAAGAGTACATGGACCATTCTCAACATAAATAAGTCTTAACAAATTAAAAAAAGATTTAAACCATATCAAGCATCTTCTCAGATCACAAATATATGAAACCAGAAATAAACTACAATTAAAAAGCTAAAAACACAAAAAGGGGATGGATGTAATACAACAACAATAAAATTAAAAAAAAAAAAAAAGCTAAAAACATTCAAACACATGATGGCTAAATACCTGTTATTAAACAATGAATGAGTTACCAATGAGATCAATGAAGAAATTAAAAATCACCATTAAACAAATTAAAATGAACACACAACAACCAAAAAGTCTATGGAATATAATGAAAGTAGTTCTGAGAAAAAAGTTCACAGCACTACAGGCCTATTTTAAAAATCCAGAAGAACTCAAACTATCTGAACACCCCAAATAAATACCAAAAAGAACTTTAAAAAGAACAACAAATAAAACCAGAGTAAGTAGAAGGAAATAAAAATAAAAAACAAAGCAGAAATGACATAAAGACTAAAACAACAATACAAAAGTTTAATGAAATTAAGAGCTGGTTCTTTAAAAAGATTAAAAATATTGACTATTAACCTGGCTCATCAAGGAAGAAAAAAAAAAAAGAGGGCCCAAGTAAATAAAATCAGAAGTGAAAGTGGAGAAATAACAACTGAGATAACGTAAATATTGGGTCAGCCAAAAAGTTCATTTTGTCCATAAGATGATTCTAGCAGTGCTTGGTTATCTTCAACTTCATTTTAAACAATTTTATTGACTGTATTATGACAGCTTTCATATCAGCATGCATTTTTTTTAAAACATCAAAAATTGATGAGTTTTTGTGTTGCCATTTTAATATTGAAGATTGAAGAAAATATACAACATTTTTGGTATATTCTGCTTTATTATTTCAAGAAAGGTAAAAACAAACACACACACACACACACACACACACAAATGAGAGAGACCAACATGGCAGAGGAATCAGTGAAGCTACACCAGTCTCCTCCCAGGACCAATCTGGAACTATAACTTATTTGGGGAGCAATTATCAGGAATAACCAATAGAACACCAGCTAGAGAGAAGCCTTATAACCACAGAACAGAAGAGGCGACTTCATCACAATGTGACTGGTAGGAATTGTGGAGATGAGAGAGGGCTGGCTGGGCTCCAGTGGGTGGCAGCTGAAGGGACAGGAGCCAGGGGTTCCACCTGAGAAGGCTTAGTTCTAAATTGCCAGCTGGGCTTCCCAACCTATAGCAACACAGATGAAAATAAAACAGCATCCAGCTGCGAAAAGCAAAAAGCCAAGGGGTTTGCTAGCCTGAGATGGCTAGAGAGAGAGAATAACTAAAGTGACCACGCACAAAAATACAGGGTAGGTGTGATCAATTGGCAATAACTTAGCATCTCCTTATTTCATGTGCTTCTTATTAATTTTGAAAAACTATGTTTCTAAGGTTATGATTTAACATCATTGTTTCAGATATAAAGTATTGAATTCTGAGAGCAACCATCATGTCAAAGGAATATGATGTTAGAGCAACCATAATTTCTGGACTATGTGCAGGGTGAACTGC
>PVIW01008260.1:0-63062 GCA_004026585.1 Noctilio leporinus
GGGGGAAAGGGGTTGGGGGGAGGGGGGAGTCAGAGGCAAGAAAGGGGAGCAGCTTAGACAATAACCTAGTATAAAGGAACCATGGACATGGACAACAGGTGGGATTGACTTTTGGGGGAATGGGTGGGTGGGGAGGCAGACAGAGGGGAGCAAAATGGGGATGAATGTAATACAACAACAATAAAATAAAAAAAAATTAGTCATGAGCTACTTATTTTAACCAAAAATCTTTTATATTTAAGATATTTCTTTTAAATATCTTTGGTCAACTGATAATTTTTTTAAAAACTTATTGTTTATGCTATTACAGTTGTCTCACTTCTTTTCCTTTCCCTTGCTCCACAGTCAACCCCAACATTGTTGTCCATGTCTGTGGGTGATGTACATATTCTTTGTCTAGTCCATTTACCTTCTTTCAACCAGTTCAAATCTTCCCCCTCCCCTTGCACAGCTATTAGTAGGTTTCTTGTTTCTGTGCCTCTGATTCTATTTTGCCCATTAGTTTATTTTGTTGTTTAGATTTCAGTTATATGTGCGATCATATGGTATTTGTATTTCATTATCTTTTTATAAATTTATTGTTGTTGTATTACATTAATCCCATTTTCTCCCATTGCTCTCCCCTGCACCACTCTCCCTATCCCCTCTCCCACTGTCAATCCCCACATGTTGTCCATGTCCATGGGTCATTTACATTAGTTCTTTGACTAAATTGTTCTTCTTTTTGCCTCTTTCTCCTCCTCTCCCATCCTCTCTGCACACTGTGAGCCTGTTCCTTGTTTCCATGCCTCTGGCTCTATTTTGCTTGTTTGTTTGTCTTATTCATTAGTCTCCTTTATTGGGTGAAAACTGATAATGTGCCAATAAAAATAATTTTTAAATTATTAAATTTTAGTGTTTACTTTTATTCTGTAAATATGTATTGAGAGAGTATTGTGTAATAAAAATTTTGCTATTGCTGAGAGAGCATTGTGAACCAAACACACATGATTTGACCCTCACCAATCATACAGTCCAGTGATGGAGACAGACAATTAAATACACAATTATAAAATGTAAATATTGTTATGCTGTCAAGTTTTCAGTGTGGTAATGAGAGCAGCAGCAAGAAAACACACACACACACGGTGAAAACCAGAAAGGTGAAGTATAAAAAGACTGAAATCTGTTTCCTATGGCTGCACTAAGTTCAAGGGGTGTGGTAGTGAAAGGTGAGGCTGGAGAGGAAAGCAGATTACAAAGCATGAAGTGTCCCTCAATCTCTGGAGAGGAATTTCTTCATCACATGTTGAGAAAAGTAGGAAAACACTGAAAGACTTTAATTAGAGAAGGGACATGATGACCCTTTGGATTTAAATTTCTAAGACTTGAGAAAGACCCTTCTGCTATAGTGAAGAAAACATTATAAAAATAATCAGTGACATTCTTGCCTCATTAGATGATCATATATATTGTTAAAATTTCACAATTTAATACAGTATATACTCCTAAATAACTTTATATATTTCAGATGTTCTGTATCCCTGATATACTCTTCTATCCCCACCTTTCCTTTTCCTTTTATAAAAGCAAATGTCTTCATTGTGCTTTATAGTATATTTGTTGGGCTGAGAATATCTTAGGAGGAAAGTTTAATCATTTAATCTTGGCTATCTTAGTTTTCTAAGACAGGGTTAAATCACTGCTGTCACATATCACTGTGGAATTCTAGTAACGATGATATTGGCCTAGAATTCTTGACTATGATAATTGGAGCCTGGAGAGAGAATTGATTCAACATGGATGAATTGAGCTCTTTTTACCATGGTTTTAAACACTGAATCTAATGATTGTGGTAGATACTTGAGTGCTATAAATGGTAGAGATAAAAGTGATGTGCTTGAAAGGTCTTCAGGAAGAGAACCAACCTAGCTGGAATGATCATCTAGTGAAGAGGCCCTTTATAATACAAGCTTCACCCTCTAGGTGAGTGTTCTAGGAACCTATCTGTAATAGTGTATCAGCTGGTGTTGTTTTGAGAGGCCTCATTCAGTTTCAATGACTTTATTTTATTAAAAATAAATTATTTTTGAAAATTCACCATACTTGTCCATTTGATGATGCATGATATATGAGTATACCTGCCCAAACTAGAATAAGCCAAAGTGGCATGATCCCTATGCCCAACCCTCCCTATTCATTTGATCTTACCCTGAGCAACTTTTTTTGGTTGTTTCCTCAGATAAAAAAAAAATGTCCTCATAGGGAAACATTTTGCTGATGCTAAACAAAAACAAAAACTGCAGAAGTACTAAAAGGCATCAAAATTAACAAGCTCAAAAACTGTTTTGAAGAGTGAAAACCAAAATGTCTCTATAGGTGGATTGCATTAAATGGAGAGGAAAGCACTTTGAGGTGACTAAAGTTTAAACATGTAAGAATAAATACACAATTTTTATAAATAAATTCAGGGTTTTTGGGGTACCCTTCATAAATCACCCATCATGAAATGGGCAAACATGATAAAAATGTCTTCAGAAAAACAAAATAAATTCACTGAAGCCAAACATAGCCTCTCACAACAACATTAGCTAGTACACTGATACAGATGGGCTCCTAGAACACCCACCTTGTCTTTACTATAAGGTGTCTTTACCATAAGAGGCCCACTCTCCAGAAGATAATTCCGTTTTCTTGGGGGCGGGGCATCCTCCTTATAAATATCCATGTTTGTATGTCATCAACTTTTTCAACATACATATTCCTTAGGTTTTAATACCTGTTAGAATGATTCCATCTACATAAACCAGAAAACCCTAATTCACTGACTTAGAAAAATCAGGAAAAAAGTGTTGTGATATAATACTAGAAGCTTTAAGATAAGATCGTGGTTCCTTTCAGTCTAGAGGGATTACATATGAAGATTCAATTGCTGTTCGTAGGAAGTTACAATGAAATTGAGAGACAGAATTATCACAAAGAGAAGACAATTTATTGCTAAGGATAAGTGGTGATATTGTATAATAAATGCACTTGCACTGTGCAGGTTTAACAGTTTAAAGGTGACTCTGGAGATGAAAGCAGCTGTTAGTTACTTCATTTGGGCACCGGTGTTTCCATTGAAACAGTATTATTATTCCTTTTTCCTTTTTTACATAGTGAGTTTCCAACCAAGATTCAATTTAAAGAAAAAAGAGACCATCACAAAATTACTTAACACACAAAAAAATCAGAAAATTATGGAAGAAATGGTATTTGAAGTAAGGCCTGCTCAGTTTGGTGATATAAATGGTATATTTCAATTTGTTTTTCCTTTTGACACCAGTGCAATGAGGTTGTGTATATATAGATATATATTTTGACATGATCATCAGGAAATAAAACTCATTTTTTTATTGATGACAACAATGCATTTATCACAACAGTAAAAGTCTTTTATGTAATGTTCTTAAGCTTTTTAAATTGAGTTTACACATATGTAGTTTCTCCCTTTTTTATATGCAAAATTTACTTTTGTGGTTTCACTTTTACACAAGATAAATATTATATATGAGGTCTGTCCTGAAAATATAGGCCACACAAACTGTTTTAATTATATTGACATTGGCTCTATACTTTTTGGACAGACCTTGAACATACATAAGAGAAATCTTCACTCAGGAAACTTTTAGTTTTTAGCCATTTTCTCTATTGACTGCAACAAAGATAATGAAATCAGTTTTGAGTGGAATTTCAAAGATAAAGCAGCCAATATAATATATTCTCTGAGATCAATAGAAGCTATCCTTCGCTTGTTTGCTTTTTCCATTTCACTTTGTATCTCCCAGTTGTTGCTATGCTGAATTCTTAATGTCAGTTTGGAAATCTACTTTTCATCTTGGGAGTTCTGATACAAGAGCAGTTAACTGTGGAGAGAGAAATGCTTACTCTATTGAACTCAGATGGTCAATTCACTCCTTTTAATACTCTATCTGAAAATTTTTTTCTGAAATATTATTTTAAATACTATTTTACTTAACTAATGTTAATAATAAGACTTTCTGGAGAAATTTTAAGTCATGGAAAAATTGACGGGATGGTACATAGATTTCCCATATCCTCCCAGTCTTCACACAGACACAGATTCCCATATTAGGAACATTCCCCACCAGAGTGGAACATCTGTTACAATTGATGAATTTACACAGAAACATATCATTATTACCCAGCATCCATAGTTAAGATTCCCTGTTGTGTTATACATTCTATGGGTTTTGACAATTTATGACATGTATTTATCTTCATAGTATCATACAGACTATTTTTGCTGTCCTAAACATCCTCTGTACCCCACCTATTCATTCATTCTGTCTTTCCCAAACTCTGGTAACCACTGATATTTTATTGTCTCCATAGATTAATTTTTTCTGGTATGTCATGTAGTTGGAATCACAGATGTAGCCTCCTCAGGTTTGTTTCTGCATTTAGTAATATATATTTAAGTTTACTTTGTATATTTTAATGGCTTGATAGCTCATTTCTTCTTAGTGCTGGTGAATATCCTACTTTCTAGAGGTATTATTATACACATATATATAATTTTACATATAGTATATATACACTTACTATATATGTAAATATATATATATGTGTGTGCTAAATTGGCAATAATGTTCCATCTCCTTATTTTGTGTGTTTCTTATTAATTTTGAAAAACTAGGTTTCTAAGGTTATGATTTAACATCATTGTTCCAGATATAAATTATTAAATTTGGAAAGCAACTGTCATGTTGAAGGAATACAATGTTAGAGCAACCATAATTTCTGGACTACATGCACGGAGAACTGCTAAGAAAATTGTGGACTTCAATAATACCCCTTTACATACAGTTTGCAATGTGAAGAAACAACAGGTGGCTCTGTGAGAACCTTAATGAAGTCCCAATTGTCATGAAAATGAAATTTCCTGCTACAATGATGATGTTAGGTGTTGTCAGCAACGAAGGAGATATCATGACCTTGCATTTGTTTCCACAAGACTTGAAGGTGACTGCTGATGTTTAATCTTGACATTTTGAGAGAAGTAGCTGTACCATGGATGAAGCAAGTTGGCAAATGGATATCATTTGATCTTCCAACAACATGGTGCACCAGCCCATAATGTCCAAAATGTGCAAGAATTTCTCAGTGTCAATGTTCCTGAGTTCTGGTTAAAGGAAATCTGGCCTCCTATTTCACCAGATGCAAATCCTTTAAACTATTATGTATGTAGCATTTGTGAGAGAGAAGTTAATAAACAACCTCATTTCAATAAAGAGGCTGTTCAAGCTAAGATTGAAAACATCATGATATCCATAGATAAGGAAAAGTTAATTAAAGCATGCTCAAGATTTTAAAGTTGAATTGAGTCTATTAATGCAGCAAAAGGAGACTTTTTTGAATGATTAAAAAAATAATGACTATGTTTATGTATTTACATATAAGAATAAATTTATTTCAAAATATAACACTTTTCTGGTACGTTATCTTGCTAAAACCTTGCCAATTCATTGCATGCACCATGTATATATAACATATATACACACACACACACACACACACATACACAAATAGTCTCTGAAGAGGAATCTTTAAGCTTAAAGCAAAATTCGATGCAGATTTGTTACTCTGCTCACTCAGCCATTTTAAATGTGACAGTACACTTGCTCACTCAATGGCATCTATCACCCCCACTGACTAATACAGTGAAGTTGTCATTGTTCACACATGTACATTCCAGTTCACTCTTTTTGTCTGCCAGGTTACATTGATCTCTGACAAACTCTTCTCATTATATTAACAATGGTTGGATTTTTTTCTGGACAGGCCTTATATATATCAATTTTATTATAATTTAGTCACTGGTTCTATGGCATTTTATATGTGAGAAATAAAATATTTACCTAGATGAAACAATAAAATAAGGTATGTCATAAAAAGACTAAATCCAATTGTATTTCATGTTGAAAATTGTGAACTAGCACTAATTTAATATGGGTCTGTCCTTAAAGTATCAAGCCAATATCAATATAATTAAAACAGTTTGTGTGTTTGATACTTTTGGTACAGACCTCAGATGAGGCAAAAAGGGCTTTTTTAGATCACTACTCATTCAAAATCTGCTTAGTCTCACTTCTGGATTTAATGAAGATAATTTACTTAAAGTTGATAGAAAATACTAAAACAATGAAAGCAGTGTTTTGTTTTATTTTAAAGATTTTGTTTATTTATAGAGGGGAAGAGAGAGAGACAGAAAGGGAGAGAGACATCAATGTATGGTTGCCTTTTACCTGCCTCCAGCTATGAACCTGGTTGGAGACCTGGCTTGCCACCTCATTTTGTGCCCTGGCTGGGAAATTGAACCAGCAATCTTTGGGTTCACAGGCAATCAGTCTTATAATAAGGCAAAGAATAAATTTGGTCAGAGTTTTAAGTTTCTCTTCCAGTGAAATCAATATTTTGTACCTTACTATCATTTTAATTACTGTTAATTTTTAATGCTAGTTGATAAATGATTTGAAGGAAGAAACTAAATTTTTATGAACACAGAGTACTCAAATATTTTTATAGATAAATGTAGATGTTGATATGTAAATGAATAGAGAACGTATATAGAAAATGAAAGGAACATTTGAGGTTATTGAGTTTTTACAGCATCTGACCTACTCACCAACTATGTTTCTTACAAATATGACTCATGTGTACATTCAATGAAAAAAATTTATTTCTAAAACCAATTCTTATATTATATTGATGTATTACTTAAGCCATATTATACTAGTATGATTTAACTACTCCTTAATGAAATAATTTGATAATACTTAATATAAATTTCTATGATGATACATAGTATTTTACAAAATAAAAAGTACATGGTTTTATATAAAAAATAATTTTCTCTGGATCAGACTATAGCTTAAGACCAAAATTCTATTAGGGTTTAAAATTTATAATTAATAAGAAATAATAAAATATTCAAAGTTTGTATATCATATAACCCAAATCAAACTAAACAAAAAAAATATCTCCTTGTTAATTATCAATACTGTTTTTATCAATAAGAAAAAATTTTAAATCATAATAATTGGGTAATTCAGACTCTGGGTTATGCATGCGCAAGTTGCATGAACCAGTTACTCAGTCTCATAGGTATATATTTATTGAAATGTCACCTTTCCTTCAGCTTATATTGCCAGGCTTTTGCACATTGCTTTTGACAAGTTGGTTGAGGAAGAAAATACTTTGGCTTGTTTTATAGATAGATAATCCAGCACAATATGATGGTATGAGCCAAAACTCGATATGTTGCAGCATTATATTCCTAATCTAGTCTCCCTGAAAAAATAGTGGACCATAAAATCACCCAATGAGCATAATGTTGAGCATCTGATTATTAATGTGGAGGTGGCTAATTAATGAGAAATCTATAATTTTATCACATAGTGAAAGACTAAGGAAAAGAAGTTGACAAATTTACTTTAAAAAGTGCCTGGTAAAGAGAAAGATTTTTTTTTTTTTTTCATTTGGCAAAGACACATAGCTGAAGATTTTGTGTCACATCTAAATACTCATAAAATGAAATAGAGGTTTCAATAGTCATATGGACATCTTGTCCATTACCAGCCATCCTTTTTTACATCAGGCACTTCAGTATTTGGTCAAAGTGTTGATTTAAAAAATTAGTCAAGGTGCCAGGAATAAAGGTTATGCCCAGCCAGAATATAGCCCATCAATGCCACTAATTTGTTTGCAGAAGTGCCAAGTACTCAATCAACAACAGAGTCCATTAGTTATGCAGTAATATGGCATCACTACCTATGCAAACAGATGGTACGCTGATTCCAATGGAACAGTTTCATCAAGGAGAAGGCATCCGTGAATCCTCAATAAACAGTAATTCAGAATATGAATTTGCCTACCCTTCCTCTTTCTCAGTGAATTACTTAAATTCCTTATCCATGATGATAGTAAGGTAAATTATATTTCTTCTTATTAAATAAGTCATTTTATAAACAAAAAGTGCATCAAGAAAGCACAGGACATACAGATATCCAATAGACATATGAAAAGATGTTCAACATCACTAATTATCAGAGAAATGCAAGTTAAAACCACAACTCGATATCACTTCACATCTGTCAGAATGGCAATCATCAATAAATCAGCAAATAAGTGCTGACAAGGATATGGAGAAAAATCCTTTTGCACTGTTAGTGAGAATGAAGAATGGTGCAGCCACTGTTGAAAACAATATAAAGATACCTCAAAATTAAAAACAGATCTGCCTTTTGATCTAGTGCCCATGTCTGGGAATATAGCTGAAGGAACACAAAACACTAATTCAAAAGAACATAAGTGCCCCTAAGTTCATTGCATTATTTACAACCACCAAGATATGGAAATAGCCTGATTATCCATCAGTAGAAGAGTAGATAAAACAACTATGGGACATTGACACAATAGAATAACACTCAGCCATAAAAAGGAAGAAAATTTTACCCTTTGTGACAGTGTGGATGGATCTGGAGAATGTTATGCAAAATGAAATAAGCCAGTTGGAGAAAGGCAAACAAACTGAACTAACAAGAAAAATAGAGACAGATTCATAGATGGAGAGCCAGATGACAACTGAGGGTGGGGAGGTTAGAGGGTAGAGAGATTGAGCAAAAAGGAAAAAAAGACTCATGAATGTGGTGATTGCAGCAGGGAGGGCGTATAAGGGGGCTAAATAGTAATGAAAAAATACAATACAAAATAAAGGTAATCAGTGCACACAAAATAAATAGGGGGCAAAGGGGATGCAACTTTTGGTCTGAACCATGTGCTCCATCCACCAAACAAAAACCACCGTCCTGATGGAAACACTGGAATTCCCCACTGAGAGTTAATTATGGTGTGAATTCATTTGGCCATTTTAAACTTTTTATACTAGTAAATATCAGGTGAAGGAGAGAATTGCTGTAGTAATTGATCCTGATATCAAAGAAAAATCAGGTTGTTGTTGCCTAAAATGACAGGGAGGCCCATGTGTAATTTATAGCATTTTTCTGGAGGAGTCTCTTAAAATTTTAACTTTAATAGTAAAATTAAAAGAAAGTTATAACAACTGGATATAAGTAGGGTCCATAAGCATTCAAGTTATTTACTCCACCAACTGAAGAAACCCAACTAGCTGAAATACAAGCTGAGGGAAAAAGGTATGTGGGGTGTTTAGTGAAAAAGGAATTGATTTATGTCCATTAAAGTTTTACAATAGTCACAGAAACAAACATTTAAACAGATATGTATATTTTTTTGGTTGTTGATTATATACTTGTGTATAATCACTTATTGCACATTCCCTTTCCCATCTTATTTCCTTCTGAGACTATTCCTTCTATAACCTCTGCATGTCATCTCTAGGTTAGAGCTTTTCTGGAAAATGACTCTCAAGCTTTAATAAAATATAAAAAATGCATTCTAGGAAAAAGAAGTCTTATGAACTAGTCTGTATCTCTGTGCCAGGTAAGGCTTTTAAGGACAATCTGATACCAACATAGTTTATTCCCACTGATCTCAAGATGTTGCAGCACTTGTCCCTAAGGCTGAAAAGTAAGACACTTGTGATTGCATTACTTTACTCCATTGAAGAAAAAGCTCCCAAGTTTCACTACTGCCTATCACATCCAATCTACTATTGCCTATCATAGCTGAAATATGGTTAGTTTGGCCCAGTCTCCCTTTCTAGCCTTATTTCCATCACATAGCTTCTCAATGTATACAGCAAGATCAAGACACAAATACTCAATATTCAAATCCACCACCATGTACTGTCAGTCTCTGGTCCTCATACCCTCTCACCACCAAGACTGCCAAATATCACTAAATTCATCCTTCCACTCATGAAATTCATGATATGAGATCCCAATCATCTCCTATTCATTTTTTTTTAAATATTTTATTTCATTATTTTTAGAAAAAGGGGAAGGGAGAGAGGCAGAGAGGGAGAGAGACATCAATGTATGGTTGCCTTTCACCTTCCTCCAGCCACAGACCTGACTGGAGACCTGGTTTGCAACCTGGTTATGTGCCCTGGCTGGGGAATCGAACCTGCAACCTTTGGGTTTGCAGGCTGGTGCCTTAACCACTGTACTACCAGCCAGGGCCATCTCCTATTTCTCAGAAGAGGATTTCCTAATCCTTTTAGCAGAATAAGTCACTCCCTCCTTTGTCCTTCCATAGCACATTCATTTCCATGTAGCAATAATTATAAAAAGATTGTGACTGAGAATATAAACAAACATACATCTGCATCAAAGATTCTCCTTTATTCATTATTGTATTCTCATAGTTTAAAACATACATAGTATAATTGAATGAATAAATTATTGTTATATGGGTGTATTATGGCATAATTAGTAATTAATGATCTGAACATAGATAAACATCATGACAGTAAAGCAAATCTAGTGGTTATGGGCACAAATTACATAATCTTCATGAGCCTTAATTTTCCTAACTGTAAAATGAATATAACAAAATCCACTTCAGCAATTTGTATTGAGGATGATGTGAGACTATTGGCACATAATTCTGAGCAATCATCCTTCTATACAGCCATCTCTCACTAAACATTAGATGTAAAGGCATTTACTATAATTATATCAGGTTTATCACAATATTTTAATTAAGTGCATGGATCCTAGAGCCACTATCTAGATGAAAGTCCCACTTTTCTCTATTAGCTTAAGAAACAAGAATAAACCTGGTCTCATATCTTCATCTCTAGAAAGGTACAATAGTTCCACCTTCACCAGTTTTCTTTGTGTGTATATGTGTGACAAATGATACACCCAAGATGCTCAGATAGTTTCAGAAAATGATACTAAATGATTAGCTCTTATGACTAAAGCTAGAATAAATTTAAAAAATAAGTTATAGTATAATTTATTACCCTACCCTGCTTAAATGATTTTTACAGCTAGATGATATGTTTTCTAATTTAAACCAAATGTTAAAAATGGAGTGTATGCATTTTATTTTATGGATAGCTTCATTATGCTAATTAGAAAAATTTTAGACATAATCACCTTGTGTACAATCTATTAATATTTCATTAGAATCTGGATGAAAGGATAACATTGTGTTAAGATTCATAAATAACAAACAAAAATTTTCCGCAAATGATGCTTGTAGTATAGAAATACACTACCCACACACTACAATGTTGAGTATACATGGAATTTTCTATGGTGAGTCAGACACACTTGATTTGAAGTCAGTTAGCCCATATTTATTCAACATCTCAAACAAGAAAAGTTGAATTGATAGCTTCTTGACTGTTTCTCAAGTGCATCACTCAGTAATAATGCTCACAACCACTCCAAGCAAAGTATTAAAGGAGCATCCATCAATTCTTCTAATTTGATTTCTTTCTAAAGATTTGCATGAAGTCTTTTGTGGGCACACTCCCTATAGGCAGGTGAATTTTTCACATTAAACAAAGGCACTAATATTGCTATAGCTGAAGCCTAACTCTGTTACTCCTAATGTGTAAAAATCAAACTAATATCAAACAAAAGGGACTGAGCAAAGTCCCTGATTGGTAAAAAGTACTTCAGAGTAAATACATTAAAACTCAATATTAAATATTTAACTAGTATCTTTCATTAATACAATAGTGCAAAGATTGATAGTCCTCATGATAACTTTAGGAGATAACATTCACTTTGAATGAGATAATTTTTAGTTTAAGGTAATTGATATATGAAACATTCATTTTTGAGTTGTAATTGATGACATGTGACTCCTAACTATTATTATTTTATATGTGACAGGCACCAAACATATGAAACAAATGGGCAATGCTTTTCTTTGCTATTAGAAAGCTAAACAATCACAATTGCATTTTTATTTTTACTGCTTTTGTTTTTCATATTTTACGAGAATTTTTTTTTTTTAATTTATGATTTACAATGTGATGATCAGAGTCTTGGCAATAAGGAGTTAGGTCTGCTATTGTGAGGCCTGCAAAAGGCATGCATAATTGAAGCTGCTGAGATCAACAGTGTGCCCTCTATAAGCCAATTTTATATTCCATTTCACTTGCCAATGTGAATGTGTAAGCTTTAATACCTATCATAACATCACAGTTTCTAATACATCTACTTTTCCAAATGTGGAAAATTAAGTGAAGAAGCCTCAGTAAAATTTGACAGGACACACAGCAAATACATCACTGTGATCAGGAGTGCTCTTGCTGAGTACCAAGGCATCTGAGGATGTACTATGTAACTCACCCTGAGGGTCATTTTCCCTTGTCACTCTTACAGCACAGAACCTCTTCTTATGGTTCTGTGCTGTGAATTCCTCCTCATGAATTCACCTTCATGAGGAAGGTGAATTATATACAGCATGGGTAGCAAGGGCAGGATGAAGGAAAATGGTATTTCTGTTTTCAAACCCGGTGTGCATCTCCAACAGCTCAGCTCCTATGTCAAAAATGATGCCAGCATATACAGCTTTGGGAAAAGAAGGAGACTATGCAGAGCAATGTTAACTGAAAAGAGTAACTATAAACTGACCATTTGCCTCTCTTGTAATAAAATGTTTCATTTTTAAACACTCCAAACATGAGCTTTTGTTATTTTGTGTATATGTACTGACTCATTTCATAATAAGTAACTAATCCAAAATATTGTACAGGATAATACAACTGCTTTATAAGTTAGTTAAAAAAAAACATTTTATTTTGAAACAATTATAGAATCACAGGGAATTGCAAAAATTGTGCCCACTTCCCCTTAATAGTAAATATAACTACAGTACATTATCAAAACCAGAAAATTAATGACTCTGAAAAAACATTATAATTATAAAGATAATTTATTGATTAAAATTTTAGGTTCTATTTAATATTATAAATATGCATTATAGTTAGTTTAGCTATCTTTGTTTTCATTTTAAGCAATTTTCTGCCCATTTCAAAGACGAACTAATGCACTATTTCACTAGAGAGATTCTAAGCATCAAGAATTACAAAATAGCCGCAGCTGGTGTGGCTCAGTGGACTGAGAACCAGCTTATGAACTAAGAGTTTACTACGGTTTGGTTCCCAGTCAGGGACCACATGCCTGGGTTGTGGGCCAGGTCACCAGTTGTGGGTATGGGAGAACAACCATTGA
This sequence comes from Noctilio leporinus, assembly GCA_004026585.1. Lineage (NCBI taxonomy): Eukaryota > Metazoa > Chordata > Mammalia > Chiroptera > Noctilionidae > Noctilio > Noctilio leporinus. The sequence continues at coordinate 13,161 of PVIW01008260.1, forward strand.
TGTTTCTTTTGCACATCTCTCTCTCTCTCTCTCTCTCTCTCTTTCTCTTTCATTCCCTTCCCCCACTCTCTAAAAAAAAAATAAATACAATCTTTTTAAAAAGGAACTAAAAACTAAATGTCTTTATTCAATGACAATAATTTGTTTTGAATATGTTGAATGTGTGACTAGTGTAAATTACCAAATGATAAATGTGAATGAATAATTTATTTTTATTAATATTTTTTATATTTATACTATCACGATGTTCATAAAGCTTAGACTACCAACTAATGATAAAAATAATTCTCAGATCCTTGATAAACTGAATACAATATTGAGATTTTTCATTGTATAATTAAGACCATTAGAGTGGGGTAAGTCAAATTCTGTGAGATCTACCAAGCAACCCAAAATCTAAGCATGTAAATATCTCAAGGTTATAAAATAAAAATGTTTAAAAAATCATTCACAAACAGACAACTAGGCTTTTAACTAGAGCCAATACAATAATTTTCTTTCCTTGGTTCCTTATCTTCTTCTGTAAGTATTTCCTTGGCTCTGTTCAAAAGGCTCCTATGCACTTACAGTATTTTTAACATTTATCTGTAAATCACTTGCCTTGGGATTTATAACACACCTTTCTGTTCAAAAAGAAAGTCAGAAATAGAGAATAGTTTTTTCAGTCATCTCTCAAAGTCTACTTAATAGAAAATAACTCTGAAGTGGTACACATTTGCAATGAAACAATAAGAAAATACTGTTGCAAAGCAAGTAATTACACAGAAAAAAAGTCAACAGATAAAAATAATAATACATGCATAATCTAAGGAAAGAGCATAACAAGAAAAAGTGATTTTGGTGGTGTTCTTGAAAAGTTACATACTTTCAAGTGATGTAAATATTGAGGATCAAGATTTTTATTCTGCCTCATTTTCCATTTTACTTATTTTTAAATTTAATGCAATATACTGTATTATTTCTTTAATATATCAATTAAATTAATGTAATTTTAGTTTAATTTTAATTGTGAAGAAAAGTTTGAGTAGGAATGATTTGATTGAGAGAATCAGGAGTGGGGGATAAATGATTGATACTTACATGTGTATATTTCAAGAAGAAAGAAATTATGTCATTATAAGGGAAAATTAATCCAGATACATATACATGAAAGAAACATTTATTGAAAATTATACAATTTTTTCTTTCTGAAATAATTTTCTTCATCAACAAAATAATTCATTCATTTCAACACATTTAAAATAGAATCCTAATATTTTTAGCAAGTACTTGCCTTTTAAGACACCAATCAAATAAAGTATTTTTTCAGCAAAATCAAAGTAAAATTATGTATGTAACCTCCAAGCATAAATACACACAAATATTTTTGGAAAAGCAAAAATAAATTAAAATATTTCAAAGGAGAAAGATATTAAATTGGGCTAGAGTTAAATGAAGAAAGTCACCTTGTAGCAGGTAATATATAATTTAATCTTAAAAAAGGGTGCCCCTGAACAAAAGCATATACCAATTCATAGGGAATATCAAATTAATTTAAGAAGAAAGAAGAAAATAGAAAAGCCAAAATTTTAGTATGATAAATTCTTAATTCTAAATTATTATGGGTATTTTAAGATGAGCACAAAGTAGTAAATGAATGCATTTTGCAATTGAGAATGATGTTATCAGAGTCAGATCCACAGCATGTGAAATAGATTTGCAAGGCATCAAGGTAGGTGATGATTTCCACAGATATAAGACCCACTACTAGAGCTATAACTTTGCAAATGACAACAAAAGGTTGAGTGAAAAACAAGGAAAGCTAAATGGAAACATTTAATATCCAAAGAAGAGGATAAGTGAAAGTTGACCTGAGTCTCTGATCCATGGAGCTTATAAGATCTTGTCAATGAAAACTATTAAAAGTTATAAAAGGTCTATCGATGCTGTTACCTTGAAAATATTATGCTAAATGAAATAAGTAAGTCAAAATATGCTAAGAGCTATATGATTTCACTCATGGGATAGAAAACTAAAACTCAGAAGCACAGATAGACAAAACTATGGTGATGATCAGAGGGAAGAGGGTTGGGGGGTTAGCAGCGAAGGGGGCCAAATGTACGGTGACAGATGATGATGTGACTATGGGTCGGGGATACTCAGTGCAACATACAGATCATATGTCACAGTAAGGTACACTAGAAACCTATATGATCCTATTAACCAATGTCACCCCAATAACATTTTCAAAAAGTTATAAAAAAAAGTTAGGTTGATGAAAAGAGAAAGATGAGGTCAGTTTAGATGTGTTTGGCCTAAAGAGATCATGATAATTATAGTTGAAGGATCCAGAGGGAAAGATCAGAACCAGTGTAAAATTCTTGTAATTAAGAATTTTAATAAGAAATGGAGATTCATTGAAATGACCTCAAATAGTATATATTCCCCTTAAAGATACACAACAAAATGAGCATCTAAAAAAATTTCAATAAACAGAACTTTATAGAACAATTACCAGATGACCATTATAGACTCAAGGCAGCTCTAGGATTCTCTCTGTATGTAATGTTGTCAGGTCAGCTGTGGCTTAGGAGGAAGAGTGTGTGGTACCCTTCTGAACATGTGCTCCTAGAATTTTCAGTTGAAGGATTCTCTGAGAAGGGTAATAATTCACAGGATGGGTTACACAAGTTAATGGGCTGTAATAGAGAGGATTCCATGTGATTACCAAATCTGTTTTATTTTCATCCTTGGTACACAGCTCAGCTAAATTTTTCTGTCTCCTCTGTAGTTAGGCAGGGCCTGGGATTAAGTCCAGAGTGATGGAACTGGCATTGTGGAGACAGATGTTTTCCATTTCCAGTACTGATGCCTTAAACATCTTGAATGGTCCTCCATAATAGCTCTTCTCTCCATCTGTTAGTAGGATGATGCCAAGGGAATCTTAAAGCTGTTAGGTAGAACAAGGCTCTCAAGGTCTGGGCAGTTCTTACTAAATGCTGTTCTTGCTAAAGTTAAAATGCACACAGCATTTTTGCTGACCTAGCTGTTAATAAGACGAGCTAGACAGGAACCCAACCAGGTAAGTGTACCCAACTACAAAAAGAAATTAATATGCAATTAACTAAATATATATAAGCAGTGGCTAAGCCTCCCTTGGGAGATATACAACTTTGGATATGAATACCCTGTCTCATTTACTAGCTGAAAAGTAGATAAAACCACCCAACAATAGGTACATCTCTTTGTGCTTCCCAAGTCGCAAACCCCATGTGATGTAGAGCAAAGTGACATGTTGAAGGTGGCATGAAAGAAATCCAGACCTCTGAATCATCACTTGGGTTAAAGCCACTGGGCCCATTGAGTGAAAAATAAACTTTTACTGTATAAGGTCACTGAAATTTGGCAGCTTACTTGATTGACTTTAATACTGACTTTATTGAGGTGTCCCAAATATGAATCCATAATGTCTGCATACATAGGATTGTTAGATGCCATAGGTGTTATGCATACATAACACCTGCATACATAGGGTTGTTAGATGCCATAGGGAGACAAAAATTTAATTTATCAACTTTCCACTTAAGATTGCTATTTTCACTACATTTTAATTTATACTGCTGTAAAAGCATACAGTAAAGGTGAAGGAGAATCACCATTCGGGTAGTCACTTACAAATCTCCCCCAACCCACTTCATCACTAATAACCAATCAGGGTCACCATTGCTGGCTGGTCCCAGGTAGAATGTTGGGGTGTCATCAGAGCCGTTGTGACCTGAGTCTCCATGGTGACTGGGCAGTCCCTGTGTGGACAGTCCAAGGGGCTGCAGTCCTCTTTGGAGCTGGTATCTGGACCCAGTTTTGCAAGCATAGGAGGCGGTAGAGATGCCCCCAGGTAGTCTGACCCTCATTGCTCATGTCTTCCAAGGGGATACATTGGCATGCCCACCTGTCATTGGCTACTTGGTGGGTCTTGTATTTATACTCAGACTTGTTTGGTCTGTTCAGAATAGACTTTATGTAAAACGAGAAGATCAGCTGGCAAAAGCTCTGGCCGCACAGATTGAGGAGAAATGCCAATTCATGAATAAGCTGAGTGTGGCTAAAGAGGAGTGCACAGGGATGGAGCCATCCTTAGACGAGGCCAGGCATGAGAAAGAGCCGTCCAGTACACTCAGCCTTAGTGACCCTTGTGAACAGGTGACTACAACCTACTGGATGCTGAGAGAGGAAATTAAGTCCCTGCTTCAAGAACTGAAGGAAGAGAAAGTCAAGCACTCCAGGCAAGAGGAGGAGATAACAGAGATTCTAAAAATCCTCAAGTCCCTGGAAGAGGTTGTGAAAACCGTTAGTTCACAGGGAGCTTTTCCACAGCTGCCAGGAGGCCAAGAGCCAAGCCCTGGTGCTTTAAGACCTGGGTCTTAAAGCAGTAATGTCCCCTCCTCTCCACCAAAGCCTACCTGGCTATCAGCTGTGTCATCAACCTTCACCTCCCCCTGACAATCCCTGAGGCCATTGGATGCAGCTGGAAAGCCTCTTCCTCCACACACTGCACACGATGGTCTGCTTCTGCATGGATAACCCCTCCAAGTGTAAAGAATGTGAGCAGCACACCAAAAAATTGGGGTGGGGCTTTTTTACAGTCTCAGGATATTTGGATTCCCTCTCAGGAGCAATGAAATAAATTCTGTATTTAATTAAGATGCATCTTTGACTCAAATTTTTATCAAACTACAGTTCTCATAATTGTGGGCATTATGTATTCTAAATGAACATTTATATTTTCCGCTATCCTAAATATACTTTGATTTGAAAATATTTGCAGCTCTTCAATAAAGGCTTTTAATCACCAAAACAGTCACTGAAATTTAGAAGTTTGTACAGAATGCAATATTATCCTATCACATTTGTAAAATGGCATATATAGTATATTTTTCCAAACTTAAGTTATATAAGGAAATATTATTTTAGAAAAAGACTAATCTTAAAATGAAAGCTTGTTTGGATTATACTGGAGTCCTTTTGTGTATAAACAGTATGCAATTATAAAGCAAATGCATTGAATTCTATAGACAAAAATTTCAATGTACATGAATTTCATGTACCTCTATGGCACATGCCTCAAACTGGGGTAACTCATCTCTCTGGATCTCACCATTTGATGCTTTTAATTACATTAAGAAAGTCATGTCAGCTAAAATTTAGAACTTTCACAAAAGGTTTTTCCAGTTCCAATATCATGCATTTTTCTTGCCAGTGCTGTACATAGCCATCTAACTAAACCTGGAAATATGCAAATTTCCCTAGGCCGGGGTCTGAATCATTTCCACATGCCAGGGGACCAGTGCTGTCACTTATCTATAGTTGAATGTCTGCATTATATTGTGCCTATGCTTTCCGACCATGTAGAGGTAGCGATGTTTTTCTGTGATTATTTATTCATTTATTCATTCATTTATTAGTTTTTGCTGAATGAAATGGCAAAGGTGATGAAGAATGTCTCTCAGAGCAAACTTAATAACATTAAACCTTGGGAAAAATGTGTCAAAAGATTACCAAGGCTCTTTCGTCTCACTTGCAGGAGTGTTTTCTAATATGAAAAAGTCCTGAAAAAAAATCAGAAACTTCTGTTCTGAAATTATGAGGGGAGCCCCTAAAAAACAAGAAATTATCTTCTGGAGGGTGAGCCCCTTGTAGTACAGGTTTTCCTGCTAGGTGAGTGTACTAGGAACCCATCCATATCAGGGGACCAGCTGGTGATGGTGTAAGAGGCTGCATTCAGCTTCAGTGAATTTTTTGGAAGTTTTTTTCTATGTATTTGCCTATTTCTTGATGGTTGATTTACAAGTGCACCTGCGCTGAGTGTTCAGCAGTTTTTGACCAAAAACAGCATGACCCCTGTGCCCCACCCTCCTTATTCACTTGTTCTCACCCTATGTGATTTTGATCTGTTTCACTGAAAAAAAGAGTCCTCAAAGGGCAAAGTTTTGCTGATGTGCAGGAGGTGAAACAAAATGGCAAAAGTATTAACAGTAATATCAGAGTTCAAAACCATTTTGAGCAATGGAAAAAAATCCCAATAAATGCATTGCATCAAATGGAGACTAATTTGAAGAAGACTGAAGTTTAACATATAAGAATACACAATTTTTTATAAATAAATTCAGGGTATTTTTGGGTCCCCCTTGTACATTTACTGTGTTTATTATTTTATTTATGGAATTTTGCTTAGATTTTAACTACCTTATCATGACAGAGTTTATATTTCATAAGATCCTTCTAATTTAAGTGTAGAATTCAATGATTTTTAAGTAAATTTATTTGTTTAATCATCAATATAATTTAGTTGCAGAACATTTCATCAACCCAATAAGATTTTTAATGTATACTTAACAGATGTTTTTGATCCTTCAAAATAATTCTTCTCATGACCATAATTTTGATTCCTACTAATAAAAAATAAATCAAATTATTTTAAAAGTTGGAAAATATCTGTATGCTAGATGTTATTTTAGGTACCCTCTTTTTATTACTGAACATCACTCACATGGGAGTATGTTTCATTTTTGAGCTATTTAATTATTTATTCACATCATGCAAATGATTAAGACATATATCTTCGTTTAGTTTCTCCCAAGACACAGCCTGATTCAAAGACCTGGGCACAAATATGTTCTTTGGATGATAACCGCCCCCAAAGAAGAAAGTGAAATGGAAAGTGAAGGAAAGTTAGCTAGGCTGTGTTGTTGAGCTAATCAGCTCTACAGATACTGAGGTTTACTACTGCTTAGGGCCCTCCAAGATATCTGTACAGAGCACCTGAGAATTTTCTTTTTGACAAATAAGGAATGGGAACATTGAGACACTGAGAACCCTTCCATCACTTACTGAGGGTTTTTTCCCATGGTAGGAATTCATTTATACACAGAGACTGACCTTTGACTGGTTGAAGTCAGCTTTCACAGCTTCAGAGAAAATTCTTGAAAAAGAAAAGTGGAAGATTGAGGTGAAGCATGAGCAACAGACACAAATCATCAACCAAATGGCAAGCATTGTCATATTCAAGCATCAAGGAGCCATCCCATTATCCTAGGAGCATTATCTTTAGATTAATTTTACAGTGTCATTGCTAAGATAATTCATACTGAGTTCCTAATGTTTCCAGGTCAATGTGTTCCCTGTTGTATTTTCCCTCCACTTTGGTTCTACATGCTTAAGACTCATTTCTAATTATATTTTCCCAGTTCCCATTGCCACACAGTCTAATTCTTTTTATAAATAAAACATTTTCTCTACCATTAAGAACTATATTATTGTTCTTGGGCTACACTGACCAAAGTATTTTTAGAGGTTATAGGGGGAGGTATTAGTGAATATGAGAAGGCATTGTGTCATTTTGTAAGGTATTTGACCCAATTGAAATCTTACCATAGACTATAGTAAAAAGGGAACTTACATTATTTACAGGAGTGAGGGAACTGCTTTTACTAGCTGGAAGATTCTGGGGTATTTCACCTACATGCTGAAATTTCAGCTCTTACTATCTCACTGCTTTCCTGCCTCAGCAGGGGCCTTGTCATATTGGATACTGAGTTATCCAATCTCAGTATCCCACTTAGAGGGTTTATTTCCTAGGATCATTGCTAGCAGAAACTGTCCTTATGTAGAGTTGCCTTTAAAATAAGTTCCATAGAAAGTTTTAAAGTATTTTTTTTTTTTTTTAGATTCAGATGGTCTATAAAGGGAAAACAAGAACTTGTGTATGAGTGAATGCTTTGGGGAAAGATTCCAAAAAACTGGAGTGCTGGGGTAGGAAGAATAAGACTGCATTATTATTTGCTTTAATGAATATTTAATTTTTTAATTTAATTTTATTATTGTTGGATTACATTCATCCCATTTTCCCCCCTCTGCTCTCCTATTCCCCACCTTCCCCATCCCGCCCCCTATAGTTAATCCCACATGTTATCAATGTCCATAGGTCATCCATACTAGCTGCTTGACTAAACTGTTTCCCTTCTTTGTTGCCTTCCTCCCGCCTTCCCCTTCCCTCTGCACACTCAAAGTCTGTTTCTTTTATTCATGTCTCTAGCTCTGTTTTGCTTGTTTGTTTATTTGTTTTGTTCATTAGCCACCTGTATTGGGTGAGATCATACATATGATATTTGTCTTTCACTGACTGGCTTATTTCAATAAGCATAGTATTCTCCAGTTCCATCCATGTTGTCACAAAAGAAGAATAAGACTGCATTATTTTTTTGATTTGGTTACTGCTCTTGGCACCTGGAGCTCAAACCCCTAGAAATGCCCTAGAAAACCTTTAGAATGCACCTCACAGCTTCCCTTCTGAAAGGTGAGAGTCTATGGCATTTATACATTGAGCCCAAATCCCCATTTATTTATTATTGCCTGGGAAATTCAGTGATCATGAGCTTCTACCTTCCTGGTTGTGCAAGCTTATGACTTTGAAGAAAGTCCAAGACAGAATAGCAGAGAGAGGAGAAAGGATGGCAGGAGGTAGGGAGAGAGGACTTGGATGGAAGGTTTGTGGAGTACACTTGTTTTTGAAAATAGGTAAACAGATGATAAGGGAATGTGGTATGTGCACATCTGCTAAAATATGGATTTGAGAAAAAGGTTAAGCTTGGACATATTTTTTGTATAAGTTATCCAAATGAGGTCTTGCATTTGGAAAGAGGCGGGTACAGCCATGACCTATTTGGAATGGCTACTAAAACTAACTAAAACAAGGGCTACCCCATTGGTTGACACTATAAACAGGACTTAATCAAAGGCTATTTTCAGCTGTCTTCCACCCAAGGGAAATTGTTAGAGGTAAGAAAGTTGCTTTGGAAAAGATTACCTTGAATTGCCTAAAATTATTTTTGGTCACTCAGTGAAACTGGAGCTACATATAGAAATCATGATTTCTCCTGGGGTGGGGGCCATTCTTAAGCCTTAATACTCTGATGGATTGATAGTCATGACCACTTCATTTTATTGAGTCCCTCTGACATTTTAAAGAATTATTTTACAAAGCATAACTGCAACAGTGGTCGTTTAAAAGCCCAGTACTTGAATTGAAGGCAATTTACCTTGAAACAAGGATTATAACCCGGGAAAAAGGTGATGTACAGAGACAAGGTGCACTCTTAGAAGTCGTTAGTGATTTTAAGGATACCAGTAGGCCATGATGAGTCTGTTTGATTGAGTTCTATAGAAAGTTTTAAACTATTTTTTAGATTCAGATGGTCTATAAAGGGAAAAATGTCAAATGGAATTTTGTTAATATATTGAGATTGAAATCATCTGTGTTCTAAAGCTTCTAGAAAATAACAGGGAGAAATGAAAGATGCAATTTTTAAAATTAGTCTCCTATAGACCATATGTTGTGTCCTCTCAAAGTGTGTGGGTTGAAACCTAATAATCCTCAATGTGGTGGTGATAGGGTGTAGGGTCTTTGGAGTTAATTAGGTAATGAAGATGGAGTCCTTTGTCAATGGGGTGGGTGCTCTTATAAAGAGACACCTTTGCCCCTTCCACCGAGGGAAGATACTTCAGGAAGATAGTCTGCTATAAACCATAAAGATGGCTCTCACTAGACAATGAATATGCTGATGCCTTGACTTTGGTCTTACCATCCCCTAGAAAAGTAAATTTTTGTTGTTTCTAAGTCTGGACCAACACACACTATTTGAAAATAAATTTTCTTAAAAACCTAGGTTCTTCCCATAGAGTAATACTCTCAAAACCTGCCCAAATCACAAAGGCAGAGCAATTTGTACATGGCAGAGAAGAGAGTGACCTTTATTGAAGTGTTATGCTGTAGTTGGCCATAGATACATTGGTCTAGGACAGTGATTTTCAACCTATTTCATTTCACAGCATACATAAACTAAATGCTAAAATTTTGTGGCACCCAAAAACATATTTTTTGCCATTCTGACAAAAAAATAAGTCTAGGTTTGAGTCATACCAGTTGCTATTGCTTTGTTGGCCCTTGTTATTTATTCTTTTAATTTGACTGTGTAAGGGAATGGAGGTTGGTGCCTCTGACTAAAGGGTCAACTATTGCATGTTTTAAAAATTCTTGTGGCACATAGGTTGAAAATCTCTGGTCTAGGAGACTTGTATAGAAGTACAAAATTGAAAGGAGGCTATAGTCAAAGAGGCTGTCGCCATACCTAACTTCCACTTACTGGTATTTGCTCTCTAACTCAGCTGCTATTTGACTCCCTTCTCCTGAGAATCAACTAAGATCAGGTACATGTGGCTAGAAAAGCCCTTATCATTTTTGAGATTTGACTAATTAAAGAAATTCAAGCTCCAGAGTTTTCCCTGTGAAATTAGTCATGAATTAGTATTCAGCTGAGACCACATTTCTAATCACTGTGTCTTTTAAATTACCCTTTCTGGAAGGTGCTTCCCATCAATCACTTGACTATATTTCCAGTCTCAGGCTTTGCTTTTAGCAAACCCAACCTAACACATACCCCATGGCTGGCTACATAGCATGTGGTCTGTGTAGTCTCACACAGTCCAAGTTTGCCTTAATGTTCTGCTCTCGTCTTGCAGTTCTGAATTTCTGAACAAGGAGTCCCTAATTTCCACTTTTACTCAGCTCTGTTGACACCAAACTTTAAGGTCCTGAAATACTATACAGTTTTACACATGGAATAAATTAAGGTATCATCTAAGAATAAGAATATTTCAAGGTTTTCTTTTTCTTTACCAAAACAAAGGAAACAAACAGCTTGAAACAAGGAGTATCCATAAATAAAGCCTGTAAGTTATACAACAGAGGTATAAAGTATTGGGACACCTCAGAAATCTGAGGAGACAGTATGGGGACACCAGATAAAGTCTTTCCTAACATTATGTTGTCAGTTCAACAGAACCATCCAAATTTTAGTATCGAAGGAGGAAAAAGCCATAGTTGGGCAGTTGTGTTGGGGTCCTAGTCTTGATCACTGTGTACTCCTCACTGCAGCCCAGGGTAGGTTCCCTATAAGAAAGGAAAAGCTTTTTCAGGAGAGTAACCAGAATTGAATTAACATAGATCTTCCTAGAAGAAAAAGTAGCAAATTTAGGTAGAAGATCCAATCTTCAACCATTAGGAGGAATGTGCAAACATTACCTCAGAGAACTTAGGAGAAAGGGTGTTCTCATAGTTAATGTATTGTATGACAATGGGAGTTAGCACCTCAGGGTACCTAAATAAAATCTCTATTATGGGTGTATAAAGTAAAGAAGTCCAGTTACCTTGAAAAAGAAACAGACTCCTAGATTTATCAGGATGGCAGGGGGAAGAAATGGATGAAAGTGTTATTTTGGTTTATGAACTCTCTACTCCACTTTCATTCTTTATCTTTCTGACCTTACCTATAGTCCAGGGAGCTAGAAAGTATTCTACCTTCATTGTTTCAGAAATAAGGAAAAGACCTATGAAGAGGTAGTATTTAAATAATCACATTTTTTAAAAAGTGTGAATAATTTAATTATATACATATAATTTATTTAATTATTTCTGAAACAGAAAATATAGTCCATATTAAGAAATGCTAGGCCCTGGCTGGTGGCACAATGGATAAGACACTGGCCTTCTAACCCAAAGGTCACTGATTTGATTCAGCCAGGGTGCATAACCAGGTTGCAAATCAGGTCTCCAGCTAGGTCCATAGCTGGAAGCAGGTGAAAGACAACCATAGGTTGACGTTTCTCTCCCTCTCTCTGCCTCTCTCTGCCTCTCTCTCTTCCCCTCCCTCTAAAAATAATAATAAAAATCTTTTTTTTTTTTTTTTAATGAAAAATGCTGCAACATATTTGAGAAACATAAAAGCTACAAAAGACCTACAGGATAGTCACTCAATCAGGTGAGAGTGAGCACTAAGTCCTGAATATGCACCAGCATGTTGACCCTTGATCTACTTATGGTCTGATTTCTTTCCAAAGCCTGACTGACATTAATATTTGACTATGATAAAAGGAGCATGTTGGTCACTTATACTATATGAAGCTAATCTATACATCAAGTTTAAGATCCCCTGGTAAAATGGAAAGGGTGTGATTGTTCCATCACCTTATAACTATAGTAAAATGTGATGATAATATTCATCTTACAGGCTGTCATGAAGATTAGAGATGATCATGCAATATGCTGGCCCCATTTTTGGTATACACAAAAGCTCAAAAAATATTACACCTTTCATCACTAGAAAATTATATCCTAGTTCTTGGTAGTTTAGTCACCAGAGAACGTTTTCATTAAGCCATGTTTTGATGTTTTTATACCCAGTTTATCGAGAATTTTTATTAAAAATATTTATAAGATTTTGATATTCTGAAAAACTATAGTTGAAAACATTGTTCACTATGTCATGTATTTATGCCAGTTTAAAGGGCTTTGATGATCTGCTTAAAGGGCAGTATCAGAAAATGTTTTTTTAGTTTCTGTTTTTAACTTTATCAGTGAGAGAGAGTCACAGTGTTTTTCTTTGTTTCTTTTCTTTTTGGTTGCCAAGGAACTTAGGACTAACTAAATGTACTATTGCTCTTTGTCCTTTTAACATATGGGCTTAGGTTTTGGTTTTTATTTTTACTTTAAGCCTTATTTGAAATGTGTATACTGCCATTACTATACTATTACAAAACAGTAACAACTATTACCACTATCTAGCATAGGATAGTAATTTGTTAGATGCAGAATATCTTATATATTATCTCATTAAAATTTTATGCCTACTGTATAATATAATCAATGTTTTTAATATAAGCTTCAATTTAGCAGTGGAGAAACCAAGGTGCCATAGTTACTTGACCCATATATATGTAGTAAAAATATGAGGTCAGATTTTTATCTTTAAATGCTGGTTTATTTTAATACACAATCACAAACCATTTTAAAAAGTAGACTGGGCATAAACTATAAATGCTTTGAACAGTATAAAGAATAATGTTTTCTCTGTTTTTATTTTTTTCTGTTTTGTTTGTTTTTATGCTTCACATCTGGCCCAGACATGGTTACTCACATGACTGATAAAAGTTTCCTTTACAGTCTTTTTTGTTTGTTTGTTTTTAGTGTGTTTCTCCAGAAGCATGCTGCTGTCACAGTGACTAATGACATTCTGCTTGTGAAGATGCACAGTAACGCCATGTGAAATAATTGGCAGAGACACAAGCATCTATTAAAATCACAATAAATACGAATATTACCAAACAATATGTTGGATAATTTATTAAACTCTTATTTTGCCTAGATTGAAATAAATTTGACATTCAACTTAGTTATTTTATTAATCTCACAAGTCACATAGGCAGATAACTATTCTTATTGCCTATTTGAACAAAGTAGACCTGAGTCCATCTTTTGATAATTTGGTCTTTAATACCAATAAAAAGTCACCAGTTACTATGTATCAAAGATGGAGTAAAATGCTTGGCAAGCATCATCTTTTATAATCCCTGCAAAAATACCACTGTGAGAAATATATCACTGTTTCAATTTTCTGAGGAGGATATAAAAGGAAAGAAAGTGATATTCAACATATATCAAAGCCCAGTCTACTGAAAGTTCTGCCTCATCTTCTTATCTTCCTCTCCTGCTCTCTTCTCTATTTTTTTCATTTTAAGACACCTCTATTGAGATATCATCCACATGCCATAAATGAGTCCATTTAAAATGTAACATTCAATTTATTTAGTATATTCAGAGTTCTGCAACCATCATAACAATCTAAGTTCAAAACATTTTTGTCATCCCTTAAATAAATACGTACCCACTAGGAGTCACTACCCCTTCTCTCCCATTCCCTGGACAACCACTAATCTTTCTATCTCTGCAAATTTGCCTTTTCTGGACATTTAATATGAATGGAACCTTGTATCATATAGTCTTTTATGTTAAGCTTCTTTCACTTAGCATAATATTTTAAAGGTTTATTCATGCCCTAGCATGAATCAGGACTCCATTCTTTTTAAAAATGAATAACATTCCATTATATGGGTAAACCACATTTGGCTTTTCTGTTCATCAAATGATGAACATTTTGGTTATTGCAATTATGAATAATATTGCTGGGATGTTTGTATGCATGAGTGATTATTTTGGGGTGTGACAACATTTTCATATATACACACACACACATATACATACTTAAGAGTGGAATTACTGGATTTTTAGGAACTACCACATTATTTTCCAAAATGGCTGCAGGAGTTTACAATTTCAGTAACAAGAAATGTAGCTACCAGTTTTTCCATAACCTAGGCAATACTTTCGTCTTTTTTTTATTACATCCAGTTAATAAGCCTGAGTTTCATATGGTACCTACTAGTTTCAATTTGCATTTCGCTAATAACTAATGCTGATCATCTTTTTTATGTGTTCTTGACCATTTCCATAGTAATCTTCTTTGATAAAACACCCATTCAAGTGTTTTGCCCATATTTTAATTAGGTTGCCTTTCTATTATTGAGTTATAAAACTTATTTGTATATTTTAGATGCAAGTCCCTTATGAGCTATGTCATATGCAAATATTTTCTTTCGTTTTCTGTATTGTTTTCATTTTTTCTTGATACTCGTTACACATAGTACACATTCACAATGTATTATTATGAGTACCTTTAAAAATGCAAAGAAAAGAGATATATAATTGCAGAATTTGTAACCTTCTTATTTACCATTCTGATTATCTTTAGTTCTTCCTGAAGATTTCACTACCATCTCATGTAATATAATTACTCCAAACTAACTTTTTTCCTATCTTCTTTATGTTGATACAATCAAATACATTTCAAATAGGAAACCTCCAAATCTAATTATAAACATATTATTCTTGTCAATTGATTTTTAAATTATTTAAGAGAAGAGATATGCAATATTTTATTTTGTGTTTGTATTTTATAATTACTTTCAAAGTCACCTTTTCTAGTGCTCTTGATTTTTTTGTGTGTGTGGATATGAATTAATGGCTTATGGAAGTGGCTTTTAACCTAAACAAGTTTCTGTGGTATTTCTTTAAAGTAGACATACTAGCCACAAATCCTCTTGGCTTTCATTATTCTTAGAATGTCTTCACTTCAGTGTCAAATTGTTTGCTGTTATTTTACTTCCCATGGAGTTATGAGCTTTCTATTGATTGCTCTCTACCAATGTTGGTATTGTTTTTGAAAACACACTTATGAATAGAATTGTCCATGATCTTTTCCAAGTAAGGAGAAACTCCTTTTGTATAACTATGGAGTTTTCTGGCATGCCTGTCTTCTTGGGCAACCCCCAGAACCACTAAACAGAGCTGAGAGAATTGACAGATTTACACTGTGGAATGGGGTCTCTCCTATTGTTCTTAAGCACTGCTTAAGAAAACCACCTATCTAGAAATATCTAGGAATATTTTTAGTGAAGTAAATTTGTAATCCTAACTTTTTATTAGACCCTAAGTATAGCACAGCAATTATATTATTATTTTCACATATTTCATATATATTTTTTTTTTTCATACACACACACACACACAGAATGACTATGTTGAAGTAATCCCACTTTGAAAATTTCTTGCATCTCTTCTCACTCTTAGAAAATGATATTGCTTTTAGCCTCTTAGGAAACAAGTAGAAGTAATTTGACAGAAACACTTGAACATCTGCCACCCACCCAAACTTGAAGTTGTCTTGCATCTGCCCAATGATTTTTATTTCATTACACTTTTTAAAAATGCCATTTTGGACAGTTTCCTTTCCAAAATTCTCAATTTCAATTCTCTACTTAGTTTTCCTCATTAATTAGTATTGTCCTCCATATTAAAGCAATGTTAACCCAAACTAAAAAGTGCCAGAAAAAAATGCAAACACAAAAGTATTTATAGATTTCATGCTGCTTTCTAGTCTTATTGTCTTTATTACATAATTGTTATATACTCCTCAAATTACTTCATTATGGCATTTACTTTTATGACTAAAATATGATCTATAATGTTCTCTTTATTAAAGTGTTCAATATAAGTAAATACCTTTGTTAGCTCATTAACATCATTCTATGCATTATCTATAGACTTTTCACAAAACAACTCTTCTTATTAGTTTACTTGACACAATTTACTCTTAGTTTAACACCTTTGCAGTTTACTTCAGATTTCTATTTTTATCAATGTGAATATTTTAATTTGTATGTTTTATAATAAGCTTATATTCAACAGGTAAAAACCCACAGAAATGTGTGTGTGGGTTTTATTTATTATTTTTTTTTAATGTCTCATATCTGTAAAGGGTAATTTCTGCAAATGTTAGTTTTTTATTCTTAAAGACATAAAAGGTAACACTAAGGCCCTGTCTGGTGGCACAGTGGGTAAGGCACTGCCCTGCGAACCAAAAGGTCACTGGTTCAATTTCTCAGCCAGGGCACATAACCAGGTCTCAAGCCAGGTCTGTAGCTGGAGGTAGGTCAAAGGCAACCACACATTAATGTCTCTCTCTCCCTCTCTGCCTCTCAATCTACCCCTCTCTCTGAAAATAATAAATAAAATATTTTTAAAAATAATACAAATCTAGGAATGTCTTTAGTTTCTCCTCTCTCATTTGCCCAGCCTCATTTAATTAATATCCAATACTGTTATTCCTCATTCACAAGTAGCTCTCAAATTTATCACTATATCTTCTTCCATAATACCACCCACTTAGTCAAAACCACCGTGATCTCAATTGAGACAAATACAACAGAATTTGTGTTTGATACTAGTTTCACCTGAATGGATCTCCTGTGTGAATTATTGCCATAACCTCACTCTTTCCTAATCCGTTTTTGTAAAAATTATCTTTTAAAGTATTACTTTTCCACATGATTTTTTCTTCTTACCCTTATCTTTAAGATAAATTCTATAATCCCTTTTATGACTTAAGAAGTCCCACAAATAAAGTCTGTTCACCTACCTCATTATTTCCTACATTCATCAATGCTCTAGTTATAGGTATTTCTCCCTTCCTCTTCCTTCTCCTTTCCTCTGCCCCTCCCCCCCCTCTTCTCTCT
Organism: Noctilio leporinus; assembly: GCA_004026585.1. NCBI lineage: Eukaryota > Metazoa > Chordata > Mammalia > Chiroptera > Noctilionidae > Noctilio > Noctilio leporinus. Next base: position 30,162 of record PVIW01008260.1, read on the forward strand.
GAATCATGGAATAGAAATATGATCTTTCTCAGTCACAAAAATTCCAACCTCTTCTTTGTACCAATACTCCCTTTCCTTCTCCAGGAAGCTAAACTTGTCTCCATTCCTCAACAGACCATCCCTTCCCTGACCCAGCAGATTCTATTAGTTGCTACCAATGCATGCATTTGTAATTCTCTGCATTCCCTCTTTTCTACACTGGCAAGTATTTTATATTCACAAAAGTTGTATTCTTAAACACTTTAAAGTAGGACAGAGTATTCAGAAAAATAAATAAAGCAGTGAACCAATTATAAATGCTCATTGCACAATGGTTAGCTGCACAAGGTTAAATAAAGAAAAAATGCTTTTTTGATGGTACATTTCAAAACTGAAGTTAAATGATATGAATAATGTACACTTTTGTAAAAACAGTCTATTAAGTAGGTTCTGAAATTATTTTTTTTTAATTTTATTGTTGTTGTATTACATCCATCTCCTTTTTGCTCCCCTCTGTCCCACTCCCCACCCACCCATTCCCCCCAAAGTCAATCCCACCTGTTGTCCATGTGAAATTAAAATTTTAGCTAAGCTGTCCAAGTTTTAAAAGAATTTATATTATATCCCCATTATGTTTTTAAAAAGATTTTATTTATTATTTCCAGAGAGAGAGGAGGGGAAAGAGGCAGAGAGGGAGAAAAACATCAACATATGGTTGCCTTTCACCTGCCTCCAACTACAGACCTAGCTGGAGACCTGGTTAAGTGCCCTGGCTGGGGAATGGAACCAGTGACCTTTGGGTCCGCAGGCCAGTGCCTTATCCACTGTGCTACCAGCCAGGCCCCATTATTTTTAAATAACAAATTTCATCTCTTCTAAAATCTGCCATCATCATGTATCCCAGTGCCTCTTTTCTTAAAAAACAAAACAAAACAAAAAACAAAAACAAAATCTCTCAGAAAATAATTAGCAAAATAAAAGCAAACCTAATATGTCATGATATTTAATATGACTATTCACTATATTTTTCTCCACCAGACATAAATCATTCAGATGAGTTAAGAGCTAGTCTTTAAAAAGTAATCTTTAATATAATTCTTACTATTCTCCAGAGGCATACTCATGACTCTAGGCTAAAAAAAAATTCAAGGAGATTTTTTAATAAGTCATTTTTATGATTTGCATAGACTGATATATAATCAAATAAAATATCTATGTATCTATGTATAAGACAAAAAGTAGTACACCACTGAAAATTATAGTCTTATTTACTATAGGAAACATAGATAGTTTTCTTTTTCTTATTCAAGGCAATAAATACAGATTTGCCAGTGCCAAATTTTGGAGGCATTGTTTGTTCTATTAACTTTTACCATCTTCAGATAGAAGTACTCTCTTAAGACCATGTTCTTTCCTTAATAAAAGGTTGATAGGCAAAAAAAAAATAATAAAATAAAATAAACTTCTAAAGGTTTAAGAATCTTTAAATATAAAACTTATTTTTAAATAAAATACATATCCCAGATACATGGATACAATGTATAGACCTTCAGTGGGTAGGGGGAAGGGGGAGGAAGAGGCACAGAAGGGGAGTTGTTTAGTCAAGAACCTAGTGTGGAAGAACCATGGACATGGACAACAAGTGGGATTAACTTTGAGGGGTAGTGGGTGGGTGAGAAAGAAGACCCAGAGGAGTAAAAAGGGGATAGATGTAATATAACAACAATAAAATTAAATTTTAAAAAAAATTTAAAAATTCAAATGAAAAAATAAATTAATTAAATAAAATACATATCTCATCTTTTACAGGCCCAAATATAGTTATTTCAGAATAAAATTACCTACAATCATTAGCACTTTCCTTTTTGACACTAGGTATTTCCAGAAACATTTATTTTTTATGGGTTTCTTTATACTTTTAGTATTATTTATTTTGTTGTCCTTCAGAGGTATTTATATGTTTTCAATTACATATGTAGAGGGAGGGCTAATCAAATTAAAAAATTAAATGTAGTTTGTATCATTACAGTCTTCTATGAAAAACAAGATGTTAAATGCCATATATAGTATAAAAATGTTAAGACAAAAGTGCTCAGTAAAAGTTGCCACAAATTGCCATGCCTAAATTTTCTTATTTTGCATTATTAAAATGCTGCTTTTGTGTTAGTAAGGCAGAATTTGAAATCTAACATTTTTCAGTAGTTCGTAACAGTTTGTTGAAGTGACAACTCATATTAAGAGAGCTTCTTCATAATTAGTTTTCAGTACAAGTTATTTATATTACTTTATGGAGCAGTTAAGTAAAATTAAAAAGTGGTTTAAAAATACTCAATTCTCAAAGGATATTTTAAAATTATTTGGAGGTTTTTTCTCCTTAAGTAGTTTTAATTATCTGCAATATTATTACATGAGAAATATTTATATTAGTTTTAGAGCTGTATCATAAGAAGTAATCACTTTAATAAACATTAATATTCTCAATGCTTACTTGACTGTTATGGCAGACTTGTTCAAAGCACTAAAATTATACCTCAAAATGAATAATGCAGCCTGGCTGGTGGCACAGTGCATAGGCACCAGCCTTAGAACCCAAAGGTCACTGATATGATTCCTACTCAGGGCACATAACCAGGTTGCAAGCCAAGTCTCCAGCCAATTCCACAGCTGAAGGCAAGTGAAAGTCAACCATACATTGATGTTTCTCTCCCTCTCTGCCTCAGTCCCTTCCTATCTCTCTAAAAATAATAAATAAAATCTTAAAAAGTTTTCTTTAAAAAATTAATAATGCTATACCTATGATAGTGTCATGTTTATGTTACCATTTTAAACAGATCAAATACTTTGCTAATGATGAATAAGGATACTCCTCTACATTTTGCTCCTATTAAAGAAGCAAAATTCTTTCATTTTCATTATGCTTGATTGCAGTATTATAAAATCATCTGTACTAATGTATTAAGGGAAAGAAGTTTTTTGCTTCACTGAGAATAAGTGAGATTAAATCTGTGTACTGTTGATTCCTGAAAATAATAAACTGGGTGTTTATTATGCAGTCTAATTTTCATTAGCTTTCTCATCTGTAATTTGAAGGAATAAATTGTATTTATAATACTAGATTGTTGTAAGGATTAAAAGAATTAAGTCTGAAAAGTTTAATGTAAAGGTGGTATATAATTGGCATTCAGTGAATGCATTTGACTCTGCAAATATCTAATATGATTAATACATAACATGTATGCACAGAAAATCTAACTGTTCATAATTTATTGGTCCTCAAAGCAGTTAAGCAAGAAACCCAAAGAAAACATTTAAGAAACAGAAACGGTTGATAATTCAGATTGCTCATTTGCATTTATGATTGCCACAGTAAAGATGAAATGAATTGTATACTTAGTAATCAATACTGACTGCAATGCAATATCTGAGGCTACAGTGCATGCTATTTATTCTTATTATTGTTCTAACACTCAACTCTAATATTCAATACAGTTCATATTAAGAAAATTTGTTTGATAATAAAATTTCTAAACTACAAAAGTTAATTTTAAAATAAGTTAATACTTAAGTATGTTATTAAAAACTGTTCTAAATCCATTGAATCAAAAATTCATCAAATGTTCTGGAGTTGTTTAAGAAAACATAATCATTCCTTATTTTGCTAAAATATTGTCCAGCAAATAAATTAATAGTTCCTTGACTTTACCAAACATTTTAAAATCTGGCTTTCAAACCTTAATTATGTAAAAGTAAGTTTTCATGTATTTGTCACTGCCAAAACTACATTGCATACAAATTGCCTTAAAATTAATATATTCGTCATGGAAATCTTTTTATTATTTTAAAATTACAAGGTTCAGTGGAATAATATATAATAACCTTGTTCATATGCTTTCTCAAGACAGAACATACATTTTCTTATAATTATCATCTTTGGTCTATGCATCATTAGGCTTGTCTTTTTCTAAATATAACTAACATTTTTCCAAAATCCCAAAATAAAATTTGGTGGCAAAATACGCATAAGTTGACTTTCCCCAGAAAGTGTGGATATATATATAGCAATACATCAACATTTAATTTTCAGTAAAATCAATTTTTCTCAAGCCTCCAATATCTTAATTATGTATGAGGTCTGTCCGGAAGGTATCCAGCCATGTAATATGAAAAATAGAGGCATTTGCTGAAGAAGATACAGGACAAAAGAAACACGCACATAAGACAATGACACCTCAGTACCCTTCAAAGTAGGCACCTTGGGACTTCACACAGTTACCTCAAATCTACATCAGCTGCCCCATTTTATTTTCCTGAAATTCATTGATGGTCTGAACTCTCTTCTCTTTCCTTTTAAAGGTGATTTTAGTTGTGGGAAAAGCCAGAAATTACAGGGTGCCAAAGATGAGTTGTAGGAGGGCTGAGTCGCCTGGTGATTTTATGTTTGCCCCCAAAATCTGCACTAGATTTGATGCATGAGTGGACGTATTGTCATAATGAAGCTGTCAATCACCAATTGCTCATAGCTGTAGCCTTATGAATCATCTGACTACTTCCCACAGAGACATATTCAAGCTTAATGCAAAATTTTATTCAGATTCATTGCTCTACTCACTCATTTTGAATGTGTCAGCCACACAGTACACATGCTTACTCAGTAGCATCAACTACTCCCACTGTGAAGTCATTGTCCATGCACACACATTCCAGTCCACTCTCCTTGGCTGCCAGGTTACATCGATGTTGCACAAATCATTCTTGTTATATTAACAATGGCTGGACTTTTTCCGGACAGACCTACTGTGTATATGTATCAATGTATGTTAGTAGTTTAAGAATAATCCATTATACTAAAAATTATTAAGTATTCAGTACTTCCTATATGTGCACATAATTAAATTTTATTGTGTTTATGTATATAATGTACTGTAATGATAATATGTGACCATTAATGAGTTCATTCCAGCTACATTCCGGAGCTGAGGGACATACCTCCTCCTGCCAGAGCTTGCCTCTGCTCTGCACAATTCTGCCTCTCTATCATTTTTTCTGGATATGAAGACTTACATATTGGGGGAGCTTAGTCAATGATGAACTGCTGTTCTTCCCTTCATATAAATGATCAGCTAATAGTAACCCCAACCAGTGATGTTTTCAGTAAACAGTGCAAAAGATAGCTTCTTAAGCAGCATTGGCTTAGGTAATAATATAGGTTTTCCTTCTAAAGAAATCTCAGAGTGTTACTTTAATGAATTTTATAGTCTATAACAATACTACTGAGAGTTCAGTTTCTTGGTTCAATTTACTTTATAATATTGATAACATAATGTATGATTCCTTCTTGTGCCAGTTTCTTGAAAATAAGCCTTTCTCTTACTAGAATCTAAGCATGTTTTCAACAATTATACTCAGGTGCTTTTACTCTCCTCTCTTCTATCCAGTATAAAAAGCTTAATTTATGAATTATGGCACTGAATAATTCCTGTTTTTTCCCCTTAGATAAAATGTTGTTTTTTTTTTTAAATAATAGACAACATCTTAGTCCCAACGCAATTGATTTATTTAGGGTAAATTTCACAGGATATGCTCAGCAATGTCTAAACCTTGAGATGCAGTTTAATTTCCCTTTCATGAGGGTCCTCAGTGTCCAAACAAATATACTGATGGTTGGGTCCATGACAGAAATTTACCATGTATGTCTAGGCTTATTTAAATCCCACTTACATCTAAATTGGGATTGTGTTAATAAATGTTTTAATAATACATCGAAACCAGCCTTTACAACATGATACCGTGTTGACATAAAATAGAACATTATTTTATATTTATTTGTAAAAGAAATCTATAAGTTTGAAACTCATTAACTTGTCAATGTGAGTGAGTCTATGGCAGATGATGGGCCAAAGACCCTCACCTTTCTAGATGGCTGAACTGCAACTTGAAGCCACTAATAGCAATGGATCAAATTGAATTTAGTGTTCAAGAGACTGAAAGCCACAGAACCACATCAAGCACTATTGATTTTCCTTAAGTGCTGTAGCTTTTAAGGGGATCTTACAAAGAAGTGTATTGTATAGACCTGTGCACCATCTATTTTGCTGAATTTTGAAAGTTGGATACAATTTGGGAAAACTAAACAAATAGAAAGACCTTTGGGGTTAATAAAAGTAAAGCCAAGTTCCCAAACGATTGTTCGGTGGGAAATTGGAAAGACATCACATCTATTCAGCTTTACTGCAGGGGAATGATATAAACCAGAGATGCTATTAGATGCTGTCATCAAGGATAACAGGAAAAGGCTAAGATAGCATATGGATTGTCACGGTTCACTACTCTCCAAGCACAGGGGCATGGCTAGTTCACCTATCATGTACTTGTGCTCCAGTGCAGATATATATGCATGACAAAAACATCACACGCAGAGCTCTGAATTAACAAGTACTGTCACCATGCTAAATGATATGTTTCAATTTGCCATTATATAATCTCCCTGATTCCTGAGAGTTTATACATATCACCCAATATATTGTGAAGAATACACATCTTCAAGACAAATCACAAAATATAAATTCAAAATGCTTCAACTGTTATCTTACGATGCCTTGAATTAGAATATTTATCTTTAATTCCTTTCTAAAAAAGATTTTATTTATTATTTTTAGAGAAAGGAGAAGGGAGAGAGGCAGAGGGAGAGAGACATCAATGTATGGTTGTCTTTCACCTGCCTCTAGCTACAGACCTTGCTGGGGACCTGGCTTGCAACATGGTTATGTGCCCTGACTAGGAATTGTATCAGTGACCTTTGGGTTCACAGGCCAGTGCCTTATCCACTGTGCCACCAGCCAGGGCCTATTTTTAATTTAAAACATTCAGAGTCTAGGCCCTGGCTGGTGGCACAATGGATAAGGCACTGGCCTGAGAACCCAAAAGTTTGATTCCCATCCAGAGCACAATAACCAGGTTGCAAGCCAGGTCTCCAGCCAGGTCTGTAGCTAGAGGAAAGTGAATGGCAACCATACATTGATGTCTCTCTCTCCTTTCCCCTCTCTCTAAAAATAATAATAATCTTTTAAATTTTTTCTGGAAAAATTCTAGACTCTTTTTTCACTTAAAGTATAGAAAAACTTCTAAGTTTGTGGTTTGTTACTTCTTATACTTCACTTGTATATATGATTACAGTGCAAAGCTACAAAAATGATGACCTTCTCTAAACACTGAAATAGATGAGCAAAAAATTAAAAAAGAACTATTTTCTTGGGTAGGGAGGAAATATAATATTTATTACCGAAACTGAATCCTGGTCTATTTAATTTGCATATATGTTGAATGATAAATAAAGTTATATTTTCATTTTCTGACTTTACACTTTACACTCAGTATACGATTTTTACTGAGATATATTTCATATCTAAAACTGCAGAATTTCACACCTGTTTTCTCTCCAAAATAAGTTTGATTTTTATCTTTAAGTTATTAAGTAAACATTACAACTAGTTTTATATTTATAAAAATAGTTTATGGACATTCTTGTTTTCTTTTTCTTTCTTTCTTTTCTTTTTTTTTTTTTTTTTTTTTTTTTTTTTTTTTTTTTTTTTTTTTTTTTTTGTTATCATAGGAAAGCAGTTTTTGTTAGAAGAGTAACTTTCCATAAAGAAAAGATGATTTGAAGAAAACTACATTATATGGTGGGCTATACACACAGTATCCTATACAAGAAACATAAATGCTCATATCAATTTAAACATCAATTAATGATAAACATTGTGTATAAAGTAGCAATTTAAGAATAAATAAAACCATGAATCAAAAGACTCAAATATATTTACAGAAATATTTTCTCAATTAAAGATATTTATAATCAGAGTCATCATTAATCTGAAGTTCTGCAATAACTTGAGAGAGAATTAGAATCTATTTCCAATGAAAGCAGGGTAATGTTAAAGTTGGAATGGGAGAAATTCTAGATTGCTGAATTATTGCAGACTCTGAGAGAGTGGTACAAAGGGTTTAGAGGCTCCATGTGCTTTTCCCACATCTTACTCTATGCACTTTTTTCCATCTGGCTGTTCTTGAGTTATATCCTTTTACAATAAATCAACGAATGATCTGCTAAAGAGTCCCTGAAACAGCAGATGGGCCCATGTGATTCAATGAAGACATGCAAACTGCTTCTCAACACTATTGTGTTTCTCCTATTTAGTTATTGCATTCCAGTATCACCACCCCACACTTGACCAAATTTTGGTTTTGAGATACAGGTGTGCTTTTGATTTAAAAGAAACCATAACAGACTTCCAGTCAAGATGCAGGTGTAGATAAACACAATGCACCTCTTTGCATAACAACAGAAGAATTAAAACTAGACCTCAAAACAAATAACACAGAACCAACAGAAAAATGAACTGTATGAAAGTTCAACAATCAAGGATTTAAAGAAGCCACATTCAGCATCATGGCTGGTGTCTCAGTGGATAGGTGCTGGCCTGTGAGACCAAAAGTTGCTGGTTCGATTCCCAGTCAGGGCACATAACCAGGCTGCAAGCTAGGTCTCCAGCCAGGTCCATAGCTGGAGGCAGGTAGAAAGGAAACCATAAATTGATGTTTCTCTCTCTTTCTTCCTCCCTCCCTGCCCTTCTCTCTAAAAAATAAAATCTTCAGAAAAAAAACAAAAACAAAAAGCAGCAGCCACTTTCAGGGAGAACCAAAGTGGTGGAGGAGTAAGTGTAGCTACAACAATCTCCTACCAAGACTGTAAGTACATCTTAATTGAGGATAAATCACATGGAATAACCAATGGAACACTAGCTGGAGAGAAGCCTTATAATCGTAGACAGAACAGAAGTGGCTGCTTCAGTACAACATGACTGGTAGAAAGCGCAGAGATACAAGAGGGCTGGCTGGGCTCCCCAGGGTGGCAGCTAAAGGGATGGAGAAACATTTCAGTAGCCAGGGGTTCCACCTGAGAAAGGTGGGTTCTATACCCCCAGCTGGGCTACTTAGCCTACAGCAACAAAACAGAGTAAAACAGCATCCAGCTGTGAAAAGCAAAAAGCCACCAGGTTTAGCTGGCTTGAGACAACTAGAGACACAGTTGTTAAAGAGACCATGCACAAAAATAAATTGGCACCCACTTACCCTCTTCTCCAGCACAGGGAGGACAGGGTGGACTAGAGATACTTAAGGGGAGTTTGCAACAGTGGCTTTGAGGAGAGAAATGAGGGAGTAGCCGACAAAGTCCCAGTGCTGACTCATCCATCCCTCATACCTCAGGCAGACTACTCTTATGCAAGTAGCTGCAGCCTGAGGGGAAGCAATAGCCCCAACCAAGGGAATTAATCAGCCCCAATCAACCAATGGTCCCTAACCCTGATGGCTGATCACAGACTGATTAGATTAACAATTAACTTCAAATGTGAATGTACCCAATTTCTACCTCAACAGACTCTTTTTTTAACCTCAATTTAGTAGATATCATAATTTCTATGCTGTGGGGATCAGCTGAGCACTGCAGATGCCATTGTTTCTGAAAGCTTCAACTGGTGAAATGTGTAGAAGAGAAACTGAAAGTATTGCTGAAAATGGGACCTTTGTATGTCAAAAAAACAAAACAAAACAAAACAAAAACAAAACAATTTACTATCTAAATGAAAAAGTCCAAAAAAAAAAAAAAAAAAAAATTCTAGCTCTAGTAACTTAAAATAAAGTTGAGCTTTATTATTGGAGAGGGTGGGATCTGATTCAGAAACCAAACTTTTTCACTATAAGTTTGCACTGTCTTTAGGACAGCTTTCACAAGAGTACTGCAATACACCATTTCTGTGATATATTTCACAACAATAGCATTCAAGAGTAAAATAAGTTTAATAGAACAAAGCTTAATTTACAACATATCTAAAATATTATTTAACATGCAGTAATTATAAGCTATTGACATATTTTTAATTTTTAATTAACTCTTCAAAATCCACTATTTAATTTATAGTATATTGCAATTTGAACTACCCACATTTTAAGTGGCTACCATATTGAACATTGCAGATTTAAAGAATAAAAAAGAATAAATATTCTGAAAATAAAAATAGTTTATATTTTTTTTAACATAGGACAAGTCTGCCTATAAGCAAGCAAATGTAGGTAGGACCTGGGAAGGATAATTATGAGATGAGATTGTTTTCAGGAACAAAAAATATAAGAAACTAGATCAAAATATTTCTAATAGAAATTTTTTAAGGCAATTAAATTATGTTATTAGACACTGTCACAGGAGAAATATTTTTAGTGTAATATTTATAAAATTATGTGTGTAAATGTATTTGTGCATGTTTGGTAATATTGCAATTGATATTACTTAAAAATATTTTTTTCAAACAAATATATTGGCATCAGCATTTTGAAATAATGAAAATAAAACTATATTAATATGATAAATATATTTTAAAAATATATTTTTTATTTAAAAAAAATAAACAAGCCACATACATCCAGACAAGTAGGAGAGGCAGAGATACAGAGACAGGTTGAGAGACACAGAGATGCCATGGGGCACTGAAAGGCATCAGCATCTGAACAGGCAGTTCCATATTCATGTGTAGTAGGTAAAAATTGGGAGGGATACCTTGGGATTAAGAGATCTCAGTCCCAGGCCAGACCACACAATCCAGGATTCCAACACCAGGAAGATAAATCTCCATAACTTCTGGCTGTAAAAACAACTTGGGGATGGGTTGGCAGAAGAAACTGCAAGATTTTCAGAAGACTTAAAGGGCCTGCATAAGCTTAAAACATATGCAGACACATCCCCTCTGGGGTTCAGCACAAGGGTAATGGCTAGAAGTGCACCAATTGCACAGGTTGAGGGCTGGGCAAATCTCCAGAGACAAGGTGGTGGCTCTGTCCCTTCTCTGAGCCCTCCCCTCAACAGAGTCACAAAGCTATGAATCAGGTGGCCCCAGCCTGGTGAGTAACTAAGGCTCTGCCCCACATAATGTACAGGTGCCCTTTCTATAATAGGCAATTATAGAAATTCCCTGCTAATAAAACAGGAAGTCCAAACACCTCTACCTAATAAAGAGAAACAAAGGAAGGCTGCCAAATTAAGATAAAGAAATGTGGCCCAAATGAAAGAACAGACCAAAACCCTAGAAAAAGAACTAAACAAAATAGAGATAACCAACCTATCAGATGTATAGTTCCAAACACTGGTGATCAGGATCAAAGAATTCTTTGAGTATGGCAACCAAATAAAAAAGACCCAAGAAGAAATGAAGGTCACGCTAAGTGAAATAAAGAAAAATCTACAAAAGAAGGGACCAAGATGGCAGAGGAGTAAGTGAAGCTACAACAGTCTCCTCCCAGGTCCCATCTGGAATTCCAACTTAATTGAGGAGAAGTTATCTGGAATTACCAACAGGACACCAGCTGGAAAGAAGTCCTATAACCACAAACGTAACACAACATAACTAGTAGGAATCGTGGAAATACGAGAGGGCCAGTGAGGCTCCCACTGGAGGCAGCAGCCAAAGGGATGGAACTGGGGCTCTATCTGAGAAGGGGGGGTTCTGATCCCCCAGCTGGTGTCCAAGCTACAGTGACATGGTGGAGAGCAGAGCAGCATCCATCTGAAAAGGGCAGAAAGCCATGGAGATTACTAGCCTGAGAGAGCACTGGAGAGAGAGAACTACTAGGGTGACTACAACGAAAATACATTGGCACCCACCTACCTTGGGCTCCAATGGAGGGAAGGCAGAGAGGACTGGAGACCCATGGGGAGAGTTTGCAGGGGTGGCTTGGAGGAGAGAAGTGGGGAGGCAGCTGGAGATCCCTGGGCTGACTTAACACCCACACCTCAGGCAGACTGCGCTGAGCCAAGTGGCTTCCCTATGTGGGTCCTCATAGCCCCACCCACTGGAAGCAATCAGCCCTGCCCAGCCGTGCCTGAGCCTGGCAGCTGATTACCATCTGGTTGGATTATTACTTAATTAACTGGCCCAGCCCCGTGGTGACTAATCACAGATTGATTGGTTTACAACAGAGCTAATCAATCCTGCCCACCAGTACCTACACCTGATACCTGAGCACAGATCAATTGAATTAAAAACTGAAGGGCAGAGTCAAAAACAGTGGGTCTCTGGTTGGCTCCAACAGGCTGACTAGGCCCAGACTATGGAATGATCTGACTTCAACAGAGGTGAATGCAGAAAGTAAAGATAATGCACCTGGACATGACAGTGTCACATCACAGACAGGAACTCAAAAAAGCCAATCTATATAGCAAAAGCAAACAAGAAAGAAACCTAAAAATGGGGAGAAAAAGAAACAGTCCATCACCAAAAAGAAAGGATTTTTGGAAACCCCAGAAAGATTGCTAAATGGAATGGAGGAAAGCAAACTATCAGATACGGATTCAAAATAACGATGATAGAGAAGCTCAATGAAAACTACAGTGAGCTCAAAGAAAACTACAAACAACTCCAGGTGAACTACGAAGAACTCCAGGGAAGCTACAAGGAACTTACTGAGAACTACACCAGCATTAAAAAGGACATAGAAACTACCAATAAAGCCAGGAGGAAATGAAGAATATAATTTCTGAGTTGAAGAATACAGTAGAAGGAATCTACAGCAGGCCAGAGGAAGCAGAGTACTGGATCAGCAAACTGGAAGACAATGTAGAAAACTATTCCAAGACAGTGCAACGGAATTAAAAAAGACTAAAAAAGAATGAAGAGGTTTTTTGTTTTTGTTTTTTTATTATTTTTTAGAGAGAGGGAATGGGAGAGAGGCAGAGAGGGAGAGAGACATCAATATATGGTTGCCTTTCACCTCCCTCCAGCTACAGAGCTGGCTAGTGACCTGGCTTGCAATCTGGTTCTGTGTGTCCTGGCTGGGAATTGAACCAGCTACCTTTGAATTCACAGCCCGGCACCTTATCCACTGTGCCACCAGCCATGGCAAGAATGAAGAGGTTTTAAGAGAGCTTCAGGACAACATGAAATACAATATTTGTATTATAGAGATACAAGAAGAAGAAGAGAAACAAGGGATGAAAATCCTGTTCAGAAGAGTAAAGATAGAAAACTTTCCTAATTTGATGAGTGAAAATGTTTAGGAAGCAGATGGTCCCAGTTAAGATGAGCCCAATCAGACCCACTCCAAGACACACCATAATTAAAATTGCAAATTTCAAAGACAAGTAGAGAATCCTAAAAGCATCAAGAGAGAAATAGTAAAAATGCAGAAGGAGGTTCCAATAAGATTATCAAATGATTACTCAATGGAAACAATACAAACCAGAAGGGAATGGCAAAAAATATTTCAAGTAATGGAAAATAAAGGCCTGTAACCAAGAATACTCTACCCAGCCAGGCTCTCATTCAAAATGGAAGAAGGAATAAGGAGTTTCCCAGACAAAAGAAGGCTGAAAGACTATATCTCTACCAAACCAGCATTGCAAGTGATGCTAAAGGGTCTTCTTTAAAAAGGGAAAGAAACAGCAAGAGACAGAGAGGAATACAGGTACAAAGGGGAAAAATGGCAATGAATAAGTATCTATCAATAATAACCTTAAATGTGAAAGGAATACATGTGCCAATCAAAAGACATAGGGTAGCTGAATGGATAAGAAAACCTGACCCATAGATATGCTGTCTTCAAGAGACCCACCTCAGAACAAAAGATCAACACAGATTGAAAGTGAAGGGATGGAAAAATATATATCAAGCAAAAGCACATGAAAAAATGCTGGGGTAGCAATACTTATTTCAGACAAAATAGATTTTATGATGAAGGCCATAAAAAGAGACAAAGAAGGACATTTCACAATACTTAAGGGAACAATCCAAGAATATATAACTCTAGTAAACATATATTCACTGAACACAGGAGCTCTCAAATATATAAGAACAATCTTAAAGGACTTCAAGAAAGATATGGACAGCAATACACTAATAGTAAGAGATTTTAATAGCCCATTATCAACAATGGACAGATCTTCCAAACAAAAAACACCAATGATATTGTGGCATTGAACAACACTCTAGATGAAATGGACTTAATTGATACATACAAAACTTTTCATTCCAAAGAAGCAAAATACATATTCTTTTTAAATGCACATGAAACTTTTGCAAAGATAGACCACATGGTAGGTCACAAGTCTCCACAAATATAAGAAAATTGAAATTACACCAAGCATCTTCTCAGACCACAATGACTTGAAACTAGAAACCAAACTCAAGGGAAAAAACCCAAAAACACTCTAATTCATGGAAACTGAATAACATGCTATTAAGTAAGGAATGGATAAACAATGAGATCAAAGAAGGAATCAAAAAGCTTACAGAAACAAATGAAAATAAATACACAACAGTCCAAAACCTATGGGACACAGCAAAGGAGGTGTTCAGAGGGAAATTCATAACAATACAGGCCTACCTAAAATAGTCAGAAGAAGTTTATACAAAAAACCTAATCATAAAGTTGCAAGAACTACAGGATCAACAACAAACAAGCCGAGAGCAAACAGAAGGAAGGAAATAATCAAGATTAGAGCAGAATTAAATGACTTAAAGACTAAAACTACAATTCAAATAAATCAATAAATCCAGGAGCTGTTTCTCTGGGGAAAAAAAAAAAATTGACAAGCCTTTAATTAGACTCATCAAGAAAAAAAGAGAGGACACAAAGCAAAATCAGAAACAGCAGATGAGAAATCACAATTGATACCTAAGAAATATAAAGGATTGCAATAAATTATTATGAAGAACTATATGACAAGAAATATGACACCCTGGGTGAATGGAAAAATTTCTGGAAACATACAATCTACCAAAACTGAATCAAGAAGCAGAAAGCCTGAATAGGCCAATAACAACTAGTGAAATTGAAGCAGTAATCAAAAAACTCCCAATGCACAAGAGCCCCAGATAGAATGGCTACAAAGGTGAATTTTTCCAAATGTTTTGAGAAGAACTAACTCCTATTTTTCTCAATCTATTACAAAAAAATTCAAGAAGAAGGAAGGCTCCCAAATGCTTTCTATGAGGCCAATATAATTCTAATCCCAAAACCAGGTCAAGACACAACTAAGAAAGAAAACTACAGAAGAATATCTCTGATGAACATAGATGCTAATATTCTCAACAAAATACTGGCCAACCAGTTCCAGCAATACATTAAAAAGATCATACACCATGATCAAGTGGGATTCATCCCAGGAATGCAAAGATGGTACAACATTCATAAATCCGTAAACATAATACACCACATAAACAAAATGAAAGACAAAAACCATATGATCATATCAATAGATGCTGAAAAGGCATTTGATAAACTACAGGAACCATTTATGATAATAACACTTAGCAAAATGGGAATAGAGGGAGCATACCTCAACATAATAAAGGACACATATGAGAAACCTGCAGCCAACATCATACTCAACAGGCAAAACTTAAAGCTTTCCCCCTAAGATCAGGAACAAGACAAGGCTGACCACTCTCTCCACTTCTTTTCAACATGTTTTGGAAGTTCTAGCCATAGCTATCAGAGAAGAAACAGGAATCAAAGGTATCCAAATTGGAGAGGGGGAAGTCAAACTGTCATTATTTGCAGATGAAATGATAGGGTACATAGAGAACCTGATAGACTACCTACTCAACCTAATAAACAAATTTAGCAAAATAGTTGGATATAAAGTCAATATTAAAAAATCAAAGGCATTTTTGTATACTAATAATGAAACATCAGAGATAGAAGCTAGAAAACAAATCCCATTTACCATAACAATAAGAAAAATAAAGTAGGACTTTATTTTTGGTCTAAATTTTTTATTTTAGAAATAATTTTAACCAAGGAGGTAAAAGAACTGTACTGAGAAAACTACAGAACATTGAAGAAAGAAATTAAGGAGGATACAAATAAATGGAAGCATATATTATTTCGTTGATGGGAAGAATTAACATCATATAAATGTCCATATTACCCAAAGCAACTTATAGATTCAATGCAATCCCTATTAACATTCCAATTACATATTTTACAGATATAGAAAAAATACTTCAAAGATTTATATATAGCCACAAACAACCATGAATAGCCACAGCAATCTTGAGAAAGAAGAACAAGGTAGGAGGAATTACAATACTGGATATATAATTATACTACATGGCTACTGTAATGAAAACAATCTAATGCTGGCATAAGAATAGACATATAGATCAATGGAACAGAATAGAGAGCCTGAAAATAAACCCAGGACCCTATGGTCAATTAATATTTGACAAAGGGTAAAGGACCATAAAATGAACTAAATAATAGTCTCTTCAACAAGTGGTATTGGGAGAACTGGGCAGGGACATGCAAAAAAATAAAACTAGACCACCAGCTTACACCATACACCAGAATAAACTCAAGATGGATAAAGGATGTAAACATAAACTGTGATATCATAAAAGTCCTAGAGAAAAACATAGGAAGTAAAATTTCAGATATCCTACACAGAAATATTTTCACTGATACTTCTTCATGGGCAAAGGAACAAATAAACAAATGGGAATATATCGAACTGAAAAGTTTCTGTTTAGCTAAAGAAAATAGAAGCAAAATTAAAAGGGAACCAACTGTATAAGAAAACATATTTGCCAATGAAACTTCAGGCAAGGGTTTAATCTCCAAAATATATAAAGAACTTATGTGACTCAACACCAGGGAGACAGACAGCCCAATTAAAAAAATGGGCAAGGGACCTGAACAGATACCTCTTTGAGGAGGACATAAAAAGAGCCCAAAGGCATATGAAAGAATGCTCAATATTATGAACCATCAGAGAGATGCAAGTTAAAACCACAAGAAGGTACCACCTCACATCTATCAGAATGGCAATCATCAACAAATCAAAAAAAAAAAAAAAAGAAAGAAAGAAAGAAAACAAGTGCTGGTGAGGATGTGGAGAGAAGGGGACCCTGATGCACTTTTGGTGGGAATGCAGACTGATACAGCCACTATGGAAAATAGTATGAAATTCCCTTAAATCGTCAAAATGAAACTGCCTTTTGATCTAGTGATTCCACTACTAGGATTATACCCGAAGAACTCTGAAACACCAATTTGGAAGAACCTATGTTTATAGCTGTGCCATTTACAATAGCCAAGTACTGGAAACAGCCTAAGTGCCCATCAGTGGATGAATGGATCAAAAACTTTGGTACATTTACACAGCGGAATACTACACAGGAGAAAGAAAGAAGCTCCTACCTTTTTTGACAACATGGATGGAACTGGAGAGTATTATGCTTAGTGAAATAAATGAGCCAGTGAGTGAAAAACGAATACCATACAATCTCACCCATTACAGGAGACTAATGAACAAAACAAACAAATAAGCAAAACAGAACCAGAGTCATGAATGCAAGGAGCAGATCTTCAGTGTGCAGAGGGGAGGGTGTTGGGGAAGAAGAAGGCAAAGAAGGGGATTAGTTTAGTCAAGAAATTAGCATGGATCACCCATGAACATGGACAATAAGTAGGATTGACTGTGGTGGGGAGGGGGATGGGGAATGGGGGCAGGGAAGAGCAGGGAAGTAAAATGGGATGAATATAATACAATAACAGTAAAATAAAATTGAAAATTAAATTAAATTAAATTTAAAAAAAAGAAAAATCTACAGGGATCCATTAGTGGAGAAGACAAAGCCAGGATTCAAATGAAGAATTTGGAACATAAGGTAGTAATAAGCATTCAACCCAAACAGTAAGAAGAAAAAATAATTTAAAAAAAATTAAGAGTATAAGGTGCCTCTGGGAGATCTCCAAATGTACCAACATCCAAATCATAGGGATTCCAGAAGGAGAAGAGGAAGATTGAGAAATTGAAAACTTACATAAAAAAATAATGAAAGAAAAATTCCCTAAGTTGGGAAAGTAAGTAAACATAAAAGTCCAAGAAGCACAGAGTCACAAATTGGAAGCAAAAAGGGCCACATCAAAACACATCATAATTAAAATGCCAAACATTAAGCATGTAAAGAGTCTCAAAAACAGCAAGAGAAGAGGTTACCTACAAAGAGTTCCCTTAAGATTATTAGCTGATTTCTCAAAAGAAACTTTTCAAGCAAGAAGGCATTGGCAAAAAGTATTCAAAGTGATGAAAAGCAAAGACCTACAACTAAGATTACTCTATTTAGCAAACCTATCATTTAGAATGGAAGGACAGATAAAGTGCTAGACAAAGTAAAACCTTTAAAGGAGTTCACAATCACCATGCCATTATTACATGAAATGTTTAAGGAAGCTATTTAAGAAAAAGAAAAAGATTAGAACTATGAACATTAAAATGGGACCAAATTTACAACTATCAACAACTAAATCTAAAAAACTAAGCAAACAACCAGAACAAGAACAGAATCATAGGTATGGAGATCACCTGGAGAGCTATAAGCTGGGAGGTGGAAGAGGGCTAGTGGTGTAAAAGAGATTCAGAAGCATAATCAGTAGGTACAAAATAGACAGGGGGATGTCTATTTTAGAATAATATAGGAAATAGAGAAGCCAAAGAATTTATATGCGTGACCCACAGACATGAACTAAGGGAGACAATAGCTGGAGAGAAGGGGCTACCAGGTGAAGGAGGGCAAAGGCTGAAAATTGGGACAACTGCAATAGCATAATCAACCAAAGATATTATAAAATAAATAATTACAATGAAAAAGAAGTTGGAATATTAGAACACTGTCCAATTATCTAAGATAATACAGTAATCCAGCCTACAAAAAGAAAAAGCTTAAAATACATTGAGAGGAGAAAATTTGAGAATTGCCAAAACAAATTATTTTCTACTATAGTATGACAGATATTTAAAATAGATTCTGATAAGTTATGTAATAATGAAAAACATTTTTTCTTTTATAGGGAAAATTTTATTAATATTTAAATTGATTTCTCTTTGCAACTATGTATGTAGTTATAAAAGTTTATTTGTGTACATCTAAAAACAGAAGCTAATAAATACTAAAGGTGATTACTGTGTTAAGTTTACTTTCATATGGGTTCATTCAATGTCTTGAAAGAGGTGAGGGGGTATATTGTAAAAGTGTTAATAGATTCATTTTGAAAAGATTGGTATTTGGCAGCCAGAGACAATTGTACTTATATGTATATGTGAAGTCCCAAGGTAACATAGTAAACCTTAAATAATAACTTCATTAGCTTTGTAATTAAAACCTAAGAAAGCATGAAAATAATTTATTTAATATGAAACCAGAAAAAAATGCATTCTGATATTTCAAATAATATTTACATCTATTCTGCAAAGTAAAAATGAGATTCAGCAGTAAAACTGTTAAGTTGCAGAACAACTTAAGACCATGCTGTAATCTTTATTATGAAAAAGAAAATTAAAAAGAAAGTGAGGATTCAACATTTTTATTAACAAAAAATATTTCTAATTCTATTTGATATAGTTATTGAGAGGGAAAAACCTCTGAATGATAAAGTAACCTGGAAGAAAAGTAATTTTCTCCATTAAACTAAATTTGCAGCTCCCTTAAAAATAGTTAATTTTAAAAAGTGGAAAGGAAAAATACTGTATTCTCAGTAGTAAAACTATTGATAGCCTTTGTTTTATAATAATGCATAATTCACTGAAATGTCAGAAAGCTACAGGAAAAAATAGTTGATATTTCCATTGCATTTAAAACATACTATTTCTGTTAAGGGCCATAGCTATCATCTAATGTGTTGGAAATTATTGCATGATTACTGTGGTCAAGATCAGTCACCCTTGTAGATATGAAGCTTTATTTCCCTGTACAGAGTTTAGACCAAAAACTTCAGTTAAAAATAATAATAATGAGCCCTGGCTGGTAGCATAGTGGACAAGGCACCAGCCTGCAAACCCAAAGATCACTGGTTCAATACCCAGCCAGGGCATATGACCAGGTTGCAAGCCAGGTCTCCAGCCAGGTCTGTAGCTGGAGGCAGGAAAGGAAACCATACATTGATGTCTGTCTCCCTCTCTGCCTCTTTCCCTTCCCCCCTCTCTCAGAAAGTAATAAATAAAATCTTTAATAATAATAATGAATTTCAATATAGTTTTCCTTAATTAAATATCATCATTCTTTAGGTCTATTAATGAGTTAATATACAGCCACAGAACATACCAATACCCCATTTCAGCTTTTAGGAGAATAGAATGCATATTTACTCTTGTATATTATTTATCTGCCAAACATCAGTATTTCTCAGAAAATCTTATCGCACTATCTACAAGCTTTTGAAGTCTTAAATCTTAGAATACTTTATAAATATGTAAAACATGCATGTAATAATTAGGATATATTGCTTTTATGCAATTCAAATTTAATTAGACAGTCTGTATTTTTTATTTGCTAAAACTAATGTCCTTTATATCAGTTTCTTAGAACAGCTATCTTAGTCTGTTCAGGCTCATTAAAAATACCATAGCCTAGTAGACAATAAGCACCAGCATTTAATTTCTCAGAGTTCCGGAGGCTAGAATTTCAAGATTAGGGTCTCAGCAGTATGTAGTTCACTACTTGGTTCATGTAGTTTTACTCTTCCTGGTTTCTGGTGTTTGCCAGGCATTCTTGACATTTCTTGATGTGTAGCTGTAGCATTTCTGTCTCTGTCTCTATCATCACATGGTATTCTAACTTGGCCTATCTTTGTACTGCTCTTCTTGTAAGCACATCACCATCCACCAATATAAACCCATCTTAAATAATTACATCTGCAATGACCCTATTCCAAATATGATCACATTCTGAGGTACAAAGAATTGGGACTTCAACATACCTTTTGGAGGGACTCAACTCTACCTATAACAGCCTATTTCTAAAACTACAACTATTTCTTTTTATGGAAAGAGGTTTTATTTAGGGTGGGGGGTGGGGGCAGAGCATTAAGCAAATAATAATTACCTGTGTCAGAAGCAATTCAGTCTACCCATATACCAAGACTCTGAACACATAGGAGTTAAAGTTCTTTAAAATATTAAATTGACATGCATATTATTCAAATTAGTAAATATCACTTTTAAGAAATTTGTCAACAGTAGTTATTTAAAAAAATAAAGGCACAAGAAAAATTTCTTGTCTACTCAAAGTTATAAATATTGCTTGATTTCCATGTTATTTTGTTAAACATAACTTTCATTTATTCAAGTTATTGAGTCAGTTATACATCAGATATTTTGCTAAATAAAAAGAATGATGATGTAGACACTACCTCTTAGTAACTTCCAGTTTGATAGATAATGTAAATTAATAACAATATGATCAAATATCATCACCAATATACTAATTCATATCAACACAATCAAAAGGAAAACAGCAACTAATTGTGCCATTTTCAATGTTGCAATTACCCCTTCTATACCACAGCTCCCATCAAATTCTTCTGACAATCAACTCTTAAGTAAATAAGAATATAAGAAGAAATATCTTTATTTCTGAGTTATCACAGAACAAACACAACATAAAATCAGGATATAATTAAGTAAATATGAGACAGTTTAGTTTATTTTGCATATCAAAACATAATAGGCATATGTAAAAT
Source organism: Noctilio leporinus (assembly GCA_004026585.1). Taxonomy (NCBI): domain Eukaryota; kingdom Metazoa; phylum Chordata; class Mammalia; order Chiroptera; family Noctilionidae; genus Noctilio; species Noctilio leporinus. The sequence goes on from PVIW01008260.1 coordinate 51,708, forward strand.
TTAGGAAAGTAATACACAGAAGAGCATTTTGGATTTTATTTTAAAATTACATATGGTATTTTAAATTTATTTTCAAAATTTATGTAACATTGGATTCTTACATGATTAGAAACAATTAAGTGCATCTAGAAATTGTATAAGTATATAAAATTGTATAACTGGAAATTGCAGAAATGCAATTTACGTTGAAACACTTATTGTGCATAATATGCTTAAAATAAAGTCCTGCCCTGACCATTGTGATGCAGTTGGTTGGGCATTTTCTTGCAAAGTGAAAGTCCCTGGTCGGCACATACAAGAGGCAGTCTACAGATCTTTCTCACTCGCTTTCTCCCTCATTTCTCCTTTCTCTAAAAAAATTTAAAAAATAAAGCCCTATAGGCTTCAGAAAAACAAAAACAAAAAAAAACCCAACTGTACAGTATACAAATTATTTCAGTCTTGCTCTGAGACTCTAGTTATTTTAAGATATTCTAGCAGCACATTCAATAAAACACACTGGATCCTGGATAAAGACAATTTTCCTTTAACAGAAAGCACCCGAGAAATGCCATGTATCAGTGCAAAACAATCCAGTAATAAAAATTTACCCATTTTAAATGTGAAATCTTATTTCTCCTTTATCTTTAGATTAATTAAATAGCATTTAGATTTTCCCACTCAATATTTCTTTCCTTATAAATATAACAGAAGAGGTAAAGGTGAACCATAATGTCAACATGATAAACATGTGAGGTTGATATGTCACTTTGTATATTTATTGTTATCTTTCTTGATCTTTTGTATGTGATTCATTATGTTGATATCTCTGTCTTGAAATACCACCACTCTCATTCTCATTATAATGTAATTGGCAGGAGCATAGCATTTTTTTTTCACACCAAGAATACTTAATAATATTCCTTTGTGTGATACCATTAAAATATGCTAAGTAAAGTAAATTTGAGGAAGAACACAAAGACACTTTGAAAGGTTATGATCTATGACAATCTACACAGCTTTAGAGTTGGTTTAATTGAATTAATTGTTGCTCAGAAGAATCTGAGGAACAAAGAACAGAATGACTTAACATTTTCATGGAAATCTTTTTGACCTTTTCCATATTAGGGCATTGATTGGCAGACTATTCTCTTTCCCCCACAAACAAAAGAATTTTATAACAGAAAGGTACAGGTGATATTTGAAAAGATAGAAAAATCTATGCGAAAATTGAAACTCCTACATATGACTCAGAAAGAGTCAATAGCATATATGTTTTATGTGATTCATTATAACAAAATTCTAATGTATTTGTCTATGTTTTACAATAAGAATATTATATTACATATTTATGTTAATTTATTTAAGAATTATCAAAAAGAGCTTCATTTTGTGATTTCACTGGTCTAAAGATTTTTTCTTTCTGTTTTGCAATGCTAAGTAACTATTTTATAAGTTTATATATAGAGATTTTTAACTCAGTTACTTTAATCTATGTCATCACAAACACATTCCCTAGAAAATCGTAAGGCAGAACTCAGACTGAACCACAGGAAAGGTGACACCAGGATATTCAGAGAAAAAGATTTATTCAAACTGAACAGAGCAGGGAAAGCTACACAAAAGAAGTAATGAATTGAGTTGCTTATAATTCCAAAATACACTGTATATTTTTATATCTTCTAAACTTATAAATGGCTATTAGATCTTTGAATTTCTAAACTCCAAATGTCTTATATTTTGGTCAAACTCATACTCCTATTTCAAAGGCTCAGCTGTCACCTTCTCTGTGAAGTGTTTTCTAACCTTTGCAGATCAAATTAGGCATTTCTCATTTGAATTTCCATTACCAATTATACACCATAGCTACAAAATAGAATTTACCATGCTGTCTAGTAATGTTTTATGCCTGCCTCCATAACAGAATGGGGTCTTTTCAGTCAGGGTTTGTACTCTCTAATATCACATTTCCATGGGTATAGAGTTGGGATTCAAATAAAACCGAAAAGTGAATGCAAAGACATTCCTTTAAGATTTAATAGAGTGTTTTACCCTTGTTTTTCTCCATGTTTGCAATGTTATTCACTAAGTGATCATTTTTATTTTAAAAATGTCTTTTAAATATTTAAGTTAAATGAGGTGATTTGGTTTAATAATGGTGAAAGGGAAATTCATAACAGTATATTATTCCTACACTATCCCCATATCTATAACCTCTTAGTTGTAAAAATATAGAAGAGAGTGCAGGGATATAACTGAATGCTTCAAGTATATCAAATATCAATATGAATTTTAATTCACCTCAAATGCAAACTGACCGGTAAATCCTGATTTAAAAATGATAGTGGATACAGTTACTGGAGATAGGCAGTCAAAATCTATCTGGCATTTGGAATTCCCAACTAATGTAGATACTCAACTGCTAAATGACAATTGTAAAGAGTAAATATATACATATATATTGCTTATTATTACATTATTAAAAACATATCCCATATTTAATAATCTTTCACAATTAGGTATACATAAAAGTCAATGTTCCTAATATATTGTTGAGTCACTATTTTTTTTAGCACTAGAGAAATTAGTCAAATTAGCCAAAGAACATATATGTATATTTACATAGCGCATGGACACAGGTGAAAATGTTGTGAAGGGGTGGCTGGGTAGAAGGGAGCATGGCGAATGGATGGGAAGATATCTATAATGATGTCAACAGTAAAAAAAGAAATGTGCATAACATGAATTACTGCATATTGTGGTAACTGTAAATCAGAGTGTTTTTTTTTTTTTTTTTTTTTCTTTCCTTGGCTATTTTTAAAACATTGTTTTCCTTTTATTAACAAAAAGAACTGAAACTCATAAAATAATTCAGTGGAAAAGTTGATGAGTTTATTACCTAAAATTTTTAATAAAAACACTTAAAGAATTTTATTTTAATTATATTTTTACTTTATTTTATTTTTAAATTACAATTACTTGAAATGGAACCAGAATAGGAAATAATACAATAATTTACCTCTCCAAAGGCATCTTAATTATTATCCTCTTATAATGTTAAGGTGAATTTCAGATGGACTCTAAATACATCAGTAATGTTATTACTACACATTCTATTTAAGAATAAATAAATAAATGCTTAATTAATGATGGAAAAATCAATGTAATAAAATATATAACCTCAAGTTAACTAAGAACAAAATCCTGACAATTGATTTGTTCACTAGTTTGTTCACTTCACACAGAGCCTGGATTCAGTGTGATGTAGGCTTCACATATGCACTATGCATGCAGCTTCACTGGTAAAATAGTAAGAATAGGATAAAGGCTAAGATAAATGGGGAAACACTATGAAATATGGCATATTCTACTTCATTAAGCAAAATTTTCCAAAGGGGGTCTCCGAACCAAATCACATCCCCAGTCAATTGAAACTCAAAATCCTTCAGATCCCTTGAGCACTGTTAAGGACTAGCATGTCAATAGTAATGATATGATCAAAAGAGCCACAACTTTGATTACAAGACCCATACTTCCATTCTTGTGCCCTGCCAATGAACATTCAACTCCGACAAGTCATGTAATGTTCCAGTTTATGTTTTCTTATATAGAAATGATGACAATATTGCTGATCTCTTTCTTACATGATGTAGCTTTATAAATAGAACTACCTATGAGTTAGTTAATCTTTGACTTCTAATAAATTTCTCTTCGTCCCTCATAATTTATGATCTATTTTATTCTTCAAATTTTTAATTTTTCCCTCTGATTTCTTTCTTTCCCATTCTAATGTAAATGGTCAAAAATGAAAATTTAAAAAAATTCCTTTTTCCTTCAATTCATGTATATTGTTTGGATGATTTAGACCATGCGTTAGAGATCCATGCAGCTTTCTATGCCTCAATTTGCTTACTCATTTTCATATATGGATTGGAGAATAATTCAGAACTTCTTCTGCAACATGTCTAATCCATTGTGCTTTATTTAATAGTTATCTATACATACAAAAAAAAAATTAACATCATTCCAGGAAATTCTGACTAGTTTCTAGTTAAATGAATGTCAGTCTTGTCATGTCAAATGAATACCTTATTTTTTTAATTTTTTAAATTTTTTTAGCATCAAGGGAGGACTTAAAAACAAAAAGCAAAACAAAAAAAACAATGTTACCTCTTACAAATTAATCCAGATGTTGGGGAGATTCACCCAACTAGCAAATGCTTAATGTTCACAATTGTGCATTTATCAAAGATGGGCATTGTTATTAATCACTCCTAAGAAAATCTTGTTTTAACAAAATAAGTCTTCATTTGTAAAACTACCATCAAATTTTTGTAAATACTGGTGTTTTTTTTTCATCTGAATGGAAGCAATTTTTCTCTGTAGAAAATGAGAAAAATATATATTCCTTTTTGTGTTTTTATTCTATCATGGTATACATTATTTTTATATTCCATGTTATCTGATATGCTAAAACTTAGTACATCTAATAAACTACATTAAAATCCAACATAAAGCCCTGGGTGGTGGCACAGTGGATAAGCCTGGAACCCAAGGGTCGCTGGTTCAAACCCCAGCCAGGGCACATTGCCAGGTTGCAGGCCAGGCCTCTGGCCAGGTCCGTGACTGGAGGCAGGTGAAAGACAACCATGTGTTAGTGTCTCTCTCCCTGTCTGCCTCTCTCCCTTCCCCTCTCTCTAAAAATAATAAATAAAATATTTAAAAAAATTCAACATATAAGTAGCACAAATTCAAAAATTAAGCTTCTAGGTCCATCATTTTTACTGAGGGTAAAATAAAATAATTCTCAGAGATACACTAACATTTCTGATGTCTGTACATCAGACATCAGAACACATAATTGTGTGCACACATAATTGTGTGCAAAATGAATCTCTACAGAATAACAGGTAACAACTTGTAATGACTTATTGCCATAAGCCATTTGTTTTTAAGAAAAGCCATTAGTTTCAATGACATATCAAAGCCTTTAAGGCAACTGTACTTACTTTTCATCTTAAACAAACTGTTACAACTCACTGCTTAAAGTAGTAGGATGCTTTTGCATAGACATTTACTCTCATTTTAATCACAGATCTGTCATATGTTTGTTTGGCTAAAGTAAGACCAGGCTTAATCAATTAATAAATAAAACAATATATATTGCTTTTTGAACTAATATTTCTATAATGTAATTTATGGAAGGTATTGTGACTCACTTGTTTCAAAGCTTATTATCTGAAGTATTAGAATAGCTGAATTCCGACCATGGCATCATATTTAAGTCAAAAACTAGGCCAAAGCCCATACACTACTTAATAAAAGCATCCATTCCATCTTCAAATTATTGGCAAGCTGTTTAATATTTGATATTTGGCATTTAAATGGTAAGGTGATCCTCAAAATTAAAAGGCCATTATTAATTTTTACTTCAAAGCTCCACAAAGGCACTTTACTCCTATTCTTAGGTTTCAATTACAAACATGAAGTTATTTTAATAATGCAATAAGAATGTTAAAAAGTTACCTTAGATGCTATTTAAAATGTCCTAAGAATATTTTATCCTAAATATTCCTGAATATTTTTATTTCTGAAAACAGGGCAGGAAACAAATACATTCCTAGATTTTTGGAATATGCACATATTTCAATAGGGCAAATATATAATTCAGAAAATGAAGCAGAGTTGAAGAACAAAGACTGTCTTGAGATTGTCTTGAGATTCTTCTCCCTCTAAGGTATCAACACACCTTTGTCTGATTGTCTGAGTTAATAGGAATCCAAGATTGTCTTAGATTGTATGTGAGAACACATTAATTAAAGCACCTTTAACTTCCCAAATTAAGAAAAAATGCTTGAATTATTTCATGAAACATTCCAAACATTAAAAAATTTTAATTTATACTGATTTTCCATTCTATCTTTAATATATAAAAAACCAAACAAAAAAAAAAAAAACAATTATGATTTATTTCTTTCTCCATTCCTACACTTTGCAATGTTCACATTTCAGGATTTATTATTAAAAGCTTCTTTCAAATATGTCTGCTATATTCATTTGCTGAGATAAATGATTAAATATTTTTATAAAACATTTTTTTAAAAGATTGTATTATTTCTAGAGAGACTGGAAAAGAGAGAGGCAGAGAGAGAAATATCAAGATATTTCACCTGTCTCCAACTAGAGACCTGGCTGGAGATCTGGCTTGCAAACTGGTTATGTGCCTTGGCTGGTAATTGAAGCAGAGACCTTTGGGTTCGCACGCTGGCACCTATCCACTGAGCCACCAGCCAGGGCTTAAAACATTTTAAAAATATGCTATGAAACAACGATACAATAAAAAAAAAAAATGCTATGACATACAATGAATAGTTTAAAATAATATAAACATTTTTAAAAGTAACTATATGAGAGATATTGTTACCTAACAGCAATGGGAGCCCTGCAGACTGCTGCTACCCTCCAAGCAAAATTCCAGAGGCAGAGGTTTGGTGATAAAGAAAAGGAGTCTTTACTCAAAAGCAGTTATCTAAACCTATCAAATCACAGCTTGAATCACTTAAGCCTATCAATAAAGTCTAAATTCTAACACCTGAGTTCTCCCATCCTGTTAATTTCTGTAGAGTTAGTTTATAAACTAAAACAACCTGAGATATAAAAGCTACACAATTCTGGAAGAATGGCAGCTTCTGCCTCAGAACCTGTTCCCTCTAGACACCCGAAAACAAACCTGCCACCCTCTGCCAGGCCAACCCGATCCTCAGCTGTGCCAGGACTTCCTTCCCATACAACATACCCTCCATTGGACATTCAGGCAGCTGCGGCACCATCATCCAGGCATCCCTGAGGAAGAAGAACCTGAGAGCAAGTTTGCGGGAGAGCTGAACTCCCAAGCCAGAGCCTGAGAGAGCCAGTCCAGGAGCCAGAAAAGCTCCTGAGCCAAAAAGCCAGCCCTCCTTTTATTTCTATTGGCTCTGCGATCAGCTTCTCAGCCAACCCACCCTCAACCGCCTTCCATCGCCTCTGCAAACTCCTCCTACAGCCCCTCCTGCTTCTCCCCGGGGATCTTAATCAGATCTCTCTGTATCAATATAGTTAATACAGCAGTGTTTACATATGGTATTTTATTAACCACAACGTCTGCGTGGTTGTGTTTATTATCATTGTTTATTACTATTATTATTATTATTGTTTTAATCCTTTTTAGACATGAAGTCAATAAAGGCCAGAGAGATTAAATACCTAGCCTTAAATTACCAAACTAATATTAATGGGGGCAGGGAATTTTAATAAAGCACATATAACTTAAATAAACTCCAGAAAGAAGAAGGCGTTGTTGCTTTTGTTCATGGATGCTAGTCAATCACACTGAGTAGCCTAAGCACAAGGGAGATACTCAGAGTAAGACGTTTGTTGAATAACTGCACACGTGTCTGCTGGGCATGTTAATTGTCATCTCTCTGTTTTGGAGTCGTTATTGATTACACTGAGTTCTTATAAGAATTAACTAAGCTAATATAGGAAATGCATTTTGTACCACTTTCTTAGTTTAGTTTGAGACACTTGATATATTAGTTTTGGGTATTTATTTTGATAGGACCTTTTTGCTCTTATCTAAAGACATTATAGAAAAATAAATCTAGGTCCCAGGTCAGAATACAATAAGGTGAGACTTATAAAGGTGACATTTCTAAGCAGGTTTTAAAATGATAATCTTCAAGTTATAAAAGACTTCTTTTGTCTATAAGATGAATCCTGGTGAAATTCATGAATATTAATAAGTAAAATACGCAATAGAAACCATTAACTGCTTTTCCAACATTAATTGCTTTAGTCCTTTTATAATTTCTAGTATTTATATTAAAAATGTAAAAAGGAAACAGGTGAAATTAGTTTAAATATTGTATGTTATTTAAATCATAAATCCTAATTATTTAACTAATCAATAAGTTAATATTGTAATATTTTACATTATTTTTATTTACTCTTTGAAATCGAGTATGTAGCACATCTCAATTAAGATGCTAAATTTCCATAGAGAAATAACTAATCTGTATTTAGATTTTATAAAATTTAATTGAACAATTAGATACAAATGCTAAAATGTTCCAAACATATTTAAAAGTTTTCTCATAAATAGAAGATGAGTTTTAAATTTAAATTAAATCACTTAACATTAAATATAGATCAGTTCCCTAGCCACATTTTAAGTGCTTAATCACTGTATGTGCAAAGTGTGAACATATGGTATTAATAAAGAAGGAAGCAACTAGAAAACATGGTTTAAAAAACATTCAGAAGAAATAAATATGTGACTTTTTAATAGATTTCAGATGTATATTTCTATAATACATTATCTCAATATTGCATTGTTTTTTCACCATCCCAAATTTCCTTACATCACTATTTACTCCCCCTTTACCTCCTACCTCCCCCCATCCTCACCCTGATTCCCCTTTCCCTCTAGACACTGTTGTCTGTGTCTATGAGGGTTTTTTTTTTTATTAGTCCATTCATTATTTTCACCTAACCTCTCTACTACCTCCCTCTGACAGTTGTATCTCTAAATCTATTCTATTTTTGTTTATTTATTTTGTTCATTAGATTCCATGTATATGTGAAATCATATGGTATTTGTCTTTCTCTGACTAGCTTATTTAATTTAGCATTATACTCACCAGATCCATCCATGCTGTCACGAAGGTAAGATTTTCTTCTTTTTTGTGTCTGAGTGGTATTTTATTGCTTAAAAGCACCACAGAATTTTTATCCATTTATCTACTAATGGCCACTTGGCTGCGTCCAAATCTTGGCTGTTGTACATAATGCTGCAATAAACATAGGGGTGCATATATTCTTTTAAATCACTGTTTTGGGTTTCTTCAAATATAGTCCCAAAAGTGGAATAACTGGCTCATTAGGAAATTCCAGTGCAATTTTTTGAGGAAACTTCATACTGTTTTCCATAGTGGCTGCACCAATCTGCTTTCCCACCATTAGCACATGAGGAGGGTTCTCTGCCCTCCACCTCCTCACCAACATTTCTCTTTTGTTGATTTATTGATAGGCATTCTGACAGGTATGAGGAAATATCTCATGGTAGTTTTAATTTGTATTTCTCTGATGGTTAGTGACATTGAGCGTATTTTCATATATCTATTGCCATCCATATGTCCTCTTTGGAGAAGTATCTATTCAGGTCCTTCGCCTATTTTTTAATTGAATTGTTTGCTTTTCTGGTGTTGAGTTTTATATTTTAGAAATGTGGATATTATCCCCTTATCAGATTGGCATTGGTGAATATATTCTCCCAATAAGTGGGTTGTCTTTTCATTTGTTGATACTTTCCTCTGCTATGCAAAAAATTTTTGGTTTGGTATAGTCCTATTTGTTTTGTTTGTTTGTTTGTTTGTTTGTTTATTTGCCTCCTTTTCTCCAGGAGATAGAGAAAATAATGCAACAAGAAATGCCTGGGATTTTACTGCCTATTTTTTTTTTTTAGGGTTTTTTAATGCTTTTGAGTATAACATTTAAGTCCTTAGCCCATTTTGAGTTTATTCTTATGCATAGTGTAAAAAGGTGACTTTTAAAAGGTGTCTAACTTAATAGCATTAGAATTTTCCTACTTTTCTTGTGCTTTTCATGTCAGCTATTTATACCAATATTTTTAAAAGAATAACCATCTTGACTCCTCTTATTTATTCAGCCTCAATTTGAATATTTACCAAATTACACATAGGAAAATAATTGGATCATGATTGTATAGCTCACTTTTCCCCTAAGCTAACTCATTATGTTTTTTAATACATGAATACATTTTCTGTGTGTGTGTGTGTGTGTGTGTGTGTGTGTGTAAATGTTAAGAGGTGATTCATTCCCACCAACAGTGTATGAGGGTTCCCTTTGCCCCACATCTTCGCCAACACTTGTTGTTTGTTGATTTGCTGATGATTGCCATTCTGACAGGGGTGAGGTGGTATCTTAATGCAGTTTTAATTTGCATCTCTCTGATGACTAGCGATGTTGAGCATTCTTTCATATGCCTCTGGGCCCTTTGTATATCTTGCTCAGTGTGTTGTCTGTTCAGGTCCTTTGCCCATTTTTTAATTGGGCTGTCTGTCTCGCTGGTGTTGAGTCGCATCAGTTCTTTATATATTTTGGAGATCAGACCCTTGTCTGAGGTATCATTGGCAATGATGTTTTCCCATACAGTTGGTTCCCTTTGAATTTTGCTGATATTTTCTTGAGCTGAACAGAAACTTTTCAATTTGATACAGTCCCATTTGTTGATTTGTTCTTTTATTTCCTTTGCCCTTGGTGAAGTATCAGTAAACATATTTTTGCGTAAGATATCCAAAAGTTTTCTGCCTGTATTTTTCTCCAGGACCTTTGTGGTGGCACTGCTTATGTTTAAATCCTTTATCCACCTTGAGTTTATTTTGGTGTATGGTGTAAGTTGGTGGTCTAGTTTTATCTTTTGCATGTTGCTGTCCAGTTCTCCCAACACCATTTGTTGAAGAGACTGTTTTTACTCCATTTGATGTTCCTTCCCCCTTTGTCAAATATGAGTTGACCATAGAGTCCTGGGTTAATTTCTGGGCTCTCTATTCTGTTCCATTGATCCATATGTCTATTCTTATGCCAGTACCATGCTGCTTTGATGACAGTAGCCTTGTAGTATTGTTTGAAGTCCGGTATTGTGATTCCTCCTACCTTGTTCTTCTTTCTCAAGATTGTGATGGCTATTTGTGGGTGTTTTTGGCTCCACAGAAATTTTTGAAGTATTTTTTCTGTTTCTGTGAAGTCTGTCATTGGTATTTTAATTGGGATTGCATTGAATCTGTAGATTGCTTTGGGTAGTATGGACATTTTAATGATGTTAATTCTTCACATCCATGAACATGGTATATGCTTCCATTTATTTGTATCTTCCTTGATTTCTTTCTTCATTGTTCTGTAGTTTTCTTTAAAAAACTAAAAATGGAACTGCCTTTTGATCCAGCAATTCCACTACTTGGACTATACCCAAAGAATCCTAAAACACCTATTCATAAGAACCTATGTTCTTATGAACACCTATGAACACCTATGTTCATAGCGGCACTATTTACAATAGCCAAGTGCTGGAAACAGCCTAAGTGCCCATCAGTGGATGATTGGATCAAAAAACTTTGGTCCATTTACACAATGGAATTCTATATAGCAGAAAGAAAGAAGGAACTTGTACACTTTGCAACAACATGGATGGAACTGGAGAGTATTATGCTTAGTGAAATAAGCCAGTCAGTGAAGGACAAATATCATATGATCTCACCCATTACGGGACAATAATGAGCAAAACTAACAACAAGCAAAACAGAACCAAGTATATGAATA
>PVIW01008261.1:0-63053 GCA_004026585.1 Noctilio leporinus
TGGGATTGCATTGAATCTGTAGATTGCTTTGGGTAGTATGGACATTTTAATGATGTTAATTCTTCCCATCCATGAACATGGTATATGCTTCCATTTATTTGTGTCTTCCTTGATTTCTTTCTTCATTGTTCTGTAGTTTTCTGAGTACAGGTCTTTTACCTCCTTAGTTAAGTTGATTCCTAGGTACTTTATTTTTCTTTTTGCTATGGTAAATGAGATTTGTTTTCTTGCTTCTATTTCTGATGTTTCATTATTGGTATACAAAAATGCTTTTGATTTCTGGATATTGACTTTATACCCAGCTATTTTGCTAAATTTGCTTATTAGGTTGAGTAAGTTTTTGGTGTAACCTATCAGGTTTTGTATGTACACTATCATATCATCTGCAAATAATGACAGTTTGACTTTCTCCTTTCCAATTTGGATACCTTTGATTCCTTTTTCTTCTCTGATGGCTATAGCTAGAACTTCTAAGACAATGTTGAAAGGAAGTGGAGAAAGTGGACAGCCTTGTCTCATTCCTGATCTTAGGGGGAAAGCTTTTAGTTTTTGTCCATTAAGTATGATGTTGGCTTCAGGTTTCTCATAGATGGCCTTTATGATGTTGAGGTATGTTCCCTCTATTCCCATTTTGCTGAGGGTTTTTATCATCAATGGTTGCTGTATTTTATCAAATGCTTTTTCAGCATCTATTGATATGATCATATGGTTTTTGTTTTTCAATTTGTTGATGGGGTGTAGTACATTTATTGATTTAGGAATGTTGTACCATCCTTGCATCCCTGGGATGAAACCCACTTGATCATGGTGTATGATCTTTGTAATGTACTGCTGAATTTGGTTGGCCAATATTTTGTTGAGAATCTTAGCATCTATGTTCATCAGAGATATTGGCCTATAGCTTTCTTTCTTGGTTGTGTCTTGCCCTGGTTTTGGGATTAGAATAATATTGGCCTCATAGAAAGAGTTTGGGAGTCTTCACTCTTCCTGTATTTTTTGGTATAGGTTGAGAAGGATAGGAGTTAGTTCTTTTTTAAGTGTTTGGTAAAATTCACCTGTGTATCCATCCAGTCTGGGGCTTTTGTGCTTAGGGAGATTTTGGATTGCTTTTTTAATTTCACTAGTTGTTATTGGCCTATTCAGGCTTTCTGCTTCTTCTGGGTTCAGTTTTGGTAGATTATACATTTCCAGAAATGTGTCCATTTCATCCAGGTTTTCATATTTCTTGTCATATAGTTGTTTGTAGTAATTTCTTACAATTTTTTGTATTTCTGAAGTATCAGTTGTGATTTCTCCTCTGTCAGTGCTTATCCTACTTATTTGGGTCCCCTCTCTCTTTTTCTTGATGAGTCTGGATAAAGGCTTGCCAATTTTGTTTATTATTTTAAATAACCAGCTCCTGGACTTGTTGATTCTTCAAACTATAGTTTGAATCTCTTGTTATTCTATTTTTTACATGGGGAAATTGAGACACAGAGAGGGTGAGTTATTTGCTCAAGGTCACGCCACTACTTAGTGGCAGCGTTGGGGTTCAAACCCAGATCGTAGTAGTAACACCCAGGTGATAATATTAACAACAGCAGCAGCAGCATCAGTATTTATGTATTAAGTGCTTAATGTGCCAGGACCATTACTAAGTATTTTACCTCTGATTTTATTTACCGTCATAAGAATAGGGAGTGTTAGGAGAGGAAGCGCTCTTTAGTTTACAGATAAGGAAACAGAAGTTTCAGTGGGACTGGGTATCTCATCCAAGGTCACACACTTTTGAGGAAGTTGAATTGGATTCCAAGCACCTCTGACTCCAACACTCACTCAACCACACTACTTCCTTTGAGTGCAGTTCCAGAAATGGTTTTACCTATAGGGGAGACAAATCAGAAGACACAAGCAGTATTTCCCTTGAGAAATTTAGTCACTAATAAGAGGTATCTGATGCACACACATGAAACAGAAAGTGAACAACTTCAAATTACACTACAGGCTTCTATTCTAAGGGACTGCAGAATTCAGAAAAGAAAAATACTGAAAGAAGAGTTATGGGGGCAGGGGCTTTCAGCAGGGAAGGTAGGGGCAAAGCTTGGCTCTGAAGAAAGAATGGGACTAGCCAAAGTGAAGGAAGAGGTAAAGAGTAAGTATAACTACATAAGCAAATCAGGAACACAAGAATGAGTGTTGTGAACATAGAGGAGAGTGAGGCGTTAATTGTGAAAGGTTCTGAGGAGTGATATTAGAATGGTAGAGTGGGGCCAAACTGAATAATAATAATAGCAGCCAGTTTTTATTAAGCATTTAGTCTGTATTAAACCCTTTGCATTCATTATATCCCTGAATCCTAACTATAATTCAGCAAGCTAGGTACTGCAGTTGTCCCCATACTACAGATAAAGAAAGTAAAACTCCATAAAGAAATTCACCTAAGGTCACACAGCTGAAATGTGGCAAAGCATTGAGTCAAACATAGTCATTACAACTCAAGAACTTAGACTGTTATCCAAAAGACCTCAAAAGCTAAGGTGAGGTGATGGAAATCTACCATAATGACATGAACATTGGAGGTGCTTAAATAGATAGGAGAATGAATGAAGAAATAGGCAAATAATTGATGACAATGCTTATCCAACCTATGTTCTCACAAGCATTCAAGTCCCTTTTATTAAACAGTTTCAGGAAGTATGTATTTATTTATTATTGAGCTTATTAGGGTGACATTGGTTAATAAAATTATATAGGTTTCAGGTGTACAATTAAAAAAAAAAAAGGAAGATTTTACCCTGGCTGGTAGCACAATGGATAGGCGCTAGCCTGCAAACCCAAAATTTATTATTTGATTATTTTCAGAGAGAAAGACAGGGAGGGAGGAAGAAAGGGAGAGAAACATCAATGTATGGTTGCCTGTCACCTACCTCCAGCTATGGATCTTTGCTGGAGACCTGGCTTGCAACCTGGTTATGTGCCATGACTGGGGAATCAAACCAGTGACCTTTGGGTTTACAGGCCAGTACCTATCCACTGAGCCACCAGCCAGGGCCAGGTGTACAATTCTATAATACATTATCTGTATATTGTTTTGTTTGTTCACTACCCCAAGTCAAGTCTCCTTTTGCCACCATTTATCTCCTTTTGCCACCATTTACTATCTCTCTCTCCTCCCCTCTCTTTCTGGTCATCATCACACTGTTGTCTGTGTCTGTAAGGTTGTTTTCTTTTCTTTTCCTTTTTTACTTAATCCCTTCACTTTTTCATCCAGTGCCCAACCTCTCTCCCATTGGACAGCTGTCAGTCTGTTCTATGTATCTATGAGTTTGTTTCTATTTTATTAATTTATTTTGTTCATTAGATTCCATATATAAGTGAAATAATGATATTTGTCTTTTTCTGACTGGCTTATTTCACTTAGCATAACATTCTCCAGCTCTATCCATGCTGTCACAAAAGGTAAGATTTCCTTCTTTTTTACAGCTGAGTTATATTCCATTGTGTAAATGTCCCACAGCATTTTTATCTACTCATCTACTGTTGGATACTTGTGCTGCTTCCAAATCTTGGCTATTATAAATAATGCTGCAATGAACATAGAGATGCATATATTTGGATTTTTCAAATATATTCTCACAAGTAGAATTGCTGGATCAAAAGGCAGTTCCATTTTTAATTTTTTGAGGAAACTTCTTACTGCTTTCCACAGTGAATTCACTAATTTGTATTCCCACCAACAATGCACAAGGGTTCCCTTTTACCATGTCCTTGCCAACACATGTTTATTGATTTATTGATGGTAGCCATTCTCAAGGGTGTGAGGCAATATCTCATTGAGGTTTTAATTTGCATTTCTCTGATGATTAGTGAGGTTGAGTATCTTTTCACATGTACATTGGACATCTGTATGTCTTCTTTGGAGAAGTATCTATTCAGGTCCTTTGCCTATTTTTAAATTGTATTGTTTGTTTTTGGTGTTGAGTTATCTGCATTCTTCATAAATTTAGGATATTAAGCCTATATCACATTATGTCATTGGCAAATATACTGTCCCATTCAGTGGGTTGCCTTTTCATTTTGTTGATGATTTCCTTTGCTGTGCAAAAACTTTTTAGTGTAATGTAGTTATCAGATTATGTCATTGGCAAATACATTGTCCCATTCAGTGGGTTGCCTTTTCATTTTGTTGATGGTTTCCTTTGCTGTGCAAAAACTTTTTAGAGTAATGTAGTCCCATGTGTTTACGTTTTCTTTTGTTTCCCTTGCCTGAGGGTCTATATCAGAAAAAAATAATGTTACTATGAAAAATGTCCAAGATTTTACTGCTTATGTTTTTTTAAGGATTTTTATGGTTTTTGAGTCTTACGTTTAAGTCTTTACTCAATTTTGAACTTATTCATCTGTGTGATATAACAAGGTGGTTTAGTTTCACTTATTTCAGCAACTATTTATTAACTTACATTTGGTATTAGCCCATGTATACCACTTATCTAATGCCAAGAAGTTTGGTGGTGACAGAGAGTCTTTTCAGATTCTAAGAGATGGGAAACAAAGTTACCTGTCTTGAACATTGAAATTTCTTGTGACTTGCTCAGGTTTCTTTTGTTTCCAGTGACTAGGGTAGAGCTCACCACTTGTTACTTGGATCCCAAAATAGAGGTTACAAGAACAGATCAGTTTCTGTTGGTCCCCATTCTCATCCTTTTCCTCCTTCTCTTTGTTTCTCCTAGATACAGCTTATTGAAAGCATTGGCAGAAAACTTTCTGTCCTGCGGGAGGCCCAGAGAGGATTGCTGGAGGATATCAATGCCAATTCTGCCCTTGGAGAGGAGGTGGAGGCCAACCTAAAAGCTGTCTGCAAGTCCAATGAGTTTGAAAAATACCGTTTGTTTATTGGGGACCTGGACAAAGTGGTCAACCTGTTGCTGTCACTCTCTGGGCGACTGGCACGGGTAGAAAATGCTCTCAACAGCATTGATTCAGAGGCTGACCAGGAGAAGGTAGAGTTGGAGTTCCTGGGCTCTGGAGGGAGGAAAATGCCATCTGTTTCTTCTCAGGGCTTCCTCTTTCAAGAGTGGCATAGTGTTGAGTATGAGCACTGGCTTTTAAGTGCCTTGAAACTCTGGCTCTACTACTAATTAGCTGTGTGACTCTGGGCAATTTACTTAATCCCACTCTGCCTCAATCTGTTAAAAATAGGGTGAGCTCTTCTCCTCCCTCTCCCTCCTCCATCTCCCAACTTCTCCCCATCTCTCCTTTCCTCTCTCCCTTCCTCTCTATTAAAAAACAACAACAACAAAATAGGGTGAACACACAACTTACCATGTAAGGTTTGAGAATTAAATGACATAATCCATGTTAATATTTTAAAACAGGGCCCAAAACTGGGTAACCATTGAGTCAGTGCTAGCTGCCACTAGTAGTAGTAATAGTAGAAGCAGCAGCAGCAATTTCTCTCTCTCTCTCTCTCCTTCCCCTTCCAACACTTCATTAGAGGGAGAGGTCTCACCAAGTACTTGAGATTGGGAGGTTGTCAATTCCACAGTTTAGATACAAATGGTTTTGCATACAACTTTAAAGCCACAATAAGAGGCACATATGCATGCACCTATACATATGGCTACATACACACATCTACACACCCATGCAGAAACACATACCATTTTGAAAGCATTGTCACAGTGATAGTTGCTCACCAGATAGAAGGGGCTCAAGCTGGCTTTATCAGAGCCTTCCCCCACCCCTACCTACATCAGCAGTGATCCACTGATTAAAAACAGCTTAGAGATGGAAAAAGATGAATGCATATCCCACTCTCCAGAATCACTGTTGTGTATATCCTCCCCCTGCTACAGGAAAGAAAGGCTATTGCATGAAGGTAAACTTCAGGGCAGGAAATCCAGGACTGATCAGTTAGCAGAGTGGGTAGTTGCTTTGTGGCAACACACCCAGTGGAGCACTGGGTTAGGCAGATGGCTGGTAATTGTAATGGCCCTTAATTGGTCTTCTGCTTCCCCAGTTGGTGCTGATAGAGAAGAAGCAGCAGCTGACAGGACAGTTGGCAGATGCCAAGGAGTTGAAAGAACATGTGGACGGACGGGAGAAGTTGGTGTTTGGCATGGTCTCCCGCTACCTGCCTCAGGACCAGCTGCAAGATTACCAGCACTTTGTGAAGATGAAATCTGCTCTTATCATTGAACAACGAGAACTGGAAGAGAAGATCAAGCTTGGAGAAGAGCAGCTGAAATGTCTCAGGGAGAGCCTACTCCTGGGGCCCAGCAATTTCTAATTCCACCAGCAGACTGCCCATACCATCCCTGCCCAGCCACAATGGGAAATACTTCCAATCTTCATTAGCAGTTTGTTAGCAAATAGATAGCATTTAATTAGCAGTTTGTTCCATATCCTCTACCCTGAATGTTGCTCACTGCACCTTACCTAGCAGTGCACCCTCCAGCAAAGAGACTAGGGAGGACCTAAGCTTCTACCTGAGGGCATAGAAGCAAGAAGGAGAAGCTGTAACAGAGTGTGATTGTACAACTACACTCTTTCCCAGTTTGCACAGCAAGCAATCACCACACACAGAACCAACAAAGTGCCTTTTCTTTTTTGTACTAGGACATCTGAGACGTCATGTACTTACTCCCCACCCACATCATAATCAGCCTCTCAAGTCTCAGAGAGAAACTGCCTTTGTAGCTCCATTCTGCCCCAAGGCTTGTGACCCAGATGGTTCCCACAGAGATATGGCTATCTTGAGGGCATTCACCTACTGGAATTTCAAGGCCTCACTCAAGTTTTTCAGTGGGAAGCAGAGGAGAAATTATACTTAACAGAATGTGATAAAATGTTTGGGATCTCCAGATGTCCTGCTAGAAGGAGCTAGACTTAATGAAATTGGCTCCATCCCTACGTTCCCCAGCATCTACATGAAGGGAAAGAGGCCTACTTTCAGCCCTAGCTAGTGTGACCTTCCTTTTATCCTAAGACTTTGGGTCTTCCGCTTTGTTTCATCTTGCCTTTTATTGCTGGGGCTTACAGGTGCCTATCCTAAGGACTCTACACTATGGGCCATGAATAGCTCTGCTAAAGCTGACTTCTGCATACAAGTTTCATTATTGGGGGAGAAAGGGTTCTTATTGTTATATTTTAAATGACCTTTTGATTTTATTTATTTTTATGTTTTATTATTATTTTTCTTTTTTAACTAATAAGGCAAGAAGAGGGGAGTTAGAAAGGGAAAAGCTAGACCAGAAAGAAAACATTTTCTACAGATCAGCCTGAATTCACCATAGCTAGGTAAACAGGTGCCAAGGCCTTAAATTATTTTCTCCACAGCTAACAAGTGTGTAGGAAAGAAGTTTTCACCTTGAACTCAGAGCTCCCCCACTGTGGCCTGGCTGTATACTTCCATTGAAGTATAAATAACCATGAGCTTAGTGTTTCCTGACAGGTTTCAGTTTTTTCTTATTTTTTTTCTTGAAACCAAAGAAATTTGAAACTGACAAAGATCCATCAATTTTATGTCTCAAAGCTAAGGGAAGAGAAGAGATGAGCTCAGGAGAAGCTCCTCTATCTAATTGCTTTCTCAGCCTGTGGCCTGGCTCAGGGAATCCAACTTCATGGTACCTGAAATCTTCAGCCAGGGATACTCCCCTAGAGAAAATTGTGATCTAGCCAAGGTCTGAGGCAAACAACTGATGCTGCTGCTATTACTGAGGCCCTGACACCAGGATCCAGTTTCTATCCTGGAAAGGCCCTCAGGTTGGCGATGGCAGGAAGGGAGTTATAGCCAAACTCTGCCTGTTATTTAGCTCAGTTCCCTATTCATTGCTAACTGGGACCCATGCTTGGTATTGCACAGCCCTGTCCAGCAAGACCTCACATCTGTTCTCATTAGTGCTGAGTTCCTCACTGTCCTTGGAGGTTAACTGCAACAGCAGGAGTGCCTCATTTAACCCAAAGAATTTGCCAAGGAACTTTGCTGCTGCTACAAATACTGGTTCCTAACTTCCGTTTCCTTCTCATTGTATTTGGGAACAATGGAAGAATCTTGGCCAGCAGAGTGTCCTGAGGTGGAGCGGGGCTGGGTAGTTCTTAGTACACTGCTGCTATGAAAACTACCATTAACATGTCAATCGGCCATTCTCCCTCCACATGGAGAATTTTACTTTATTCAGAAAGGCTGATGGTTTGTAAAAGAGTAGGCTTACGAATCCAAAGTAGAAGAAGGCAGGGGAGTGCTTTGAATATAGGCTTTGCCTGACATCTTTAAACAAAATAGGCTCTAAGACAAACAATGAGCAAGTTTAGATGCCCTGCATTGAGGGAACAGGGCTGATGTAGTCCATGATTATAAGATTTTGGGGCATGTGTGCATGTGAGTGTGCAGGTGCATGTGTGTGTGTGTGTGTGTGTGTGTGTGTGTGTGTGTGTGGCTAGAACAGCTTTTTTGAAATATAGGCTCAAGGAAAAGAATGATCACTGACCTGGACACTATGGCCATAGTCTGAGTTTTTCTAGTCAGCAGTAGAGAGGTTGTACTTTAAGTTTATCACACTAAAAGTACTATTGACTCTATCATTTTTGTCCCTCATCCCACCTCAAATTATTTCCGAGTTGGAATCAGAGCACAAGGATGCTCATTTGCACACAGAAAGACAGTTTCCAAAGACCTAAATAAAATAACCCAAGAATTATATTGAGCAGTGAAGTTTGGCAGACAAAGGTGAACTACTAAATAGGCACTAATGCCCAGCACTGCTGACATGGCCCACTGTGAATGATAGTGCTACAAAGCTGTCACTGTTATTGGAGATGCATTGTCTCTCTTCCATTCTCATTTCCTGGCCTCTGCGCTCCATAAAACCCTGCTAGGGGTAGCAGTTTGGAAGGCAGGCTAAGGGATTTCCACAAAGATAGTTATTGATCTTGACTTCTGCCTTCTCCCTTTACATACTCATACAGGCTACAGTGAGTAATAGGTAAGTACAGTGGTTGATATAGAGAGAGGAATCAGTGCAAGAGCTACTATAACATGTCCCTTCTAACTCTCCACTCCCAGGACCCTGAGTAATTGAGTCTCCTTGAATCCTACTGGCTTCAAACTCAGCCAGGGTATAGCAGTAAATGTTCAATGGGAATCCAAGAGAGAGACAGAGATACTGAAAATAAAATTCTCACAAGGGAGAGACTGAGAGCAGAGGAACAGAGGGTGAAAAGATAAAAAGCCTCTTTCAAGGCTAGTTTTAGGTTCTGTTTTCCATTTAACCTTTTGTGCCAAAAAGCTGTCAAGGGGCAGTAGAGCCACAACCTTAACCCCATCATCCCTCAAGGTGCTGCTCTTCCAGTAGCAGGTTTTAGATGAAGGAAACTGGGCACATTTCTGGCCACTTCCTCCTGTCTGGAGCTTGGTGACTCCCGTTGTGTTTGCCAAAGGTGTTATCTATGCCAATAGTATTTCTGAAACAGCATATTATATTCTTTGAAGATTAATAGATCTTTAGAGGGGGGTGGGGCAGGGGGCAGTTTCTATAGATAAAGAACCAGTGTCTGTTGTACAACTGTTGGGGGTCATCTATCCCATGTGAAGCTATTATTTTTCTGAGTCTTATTGTTTCTGCATTTGTGTCCTCCACCACTCCCTTCTCACCTTCTCAGCTGGCATTGATATGCTTGCCAGATTGTCATCAAGGGTCATACTTCAATAAAAGGTGCTAAGGACAAAAAAATAAATAATAAACATATATATATATATATATATATATATATATATATATATATATATATCGTGTGTCTTGACTGAGGTAATGGAAATCCCCTAATATCCTGCTGAAAATTATCAGAAATGATGTCACCTACCTATAGTTTTTCATAGGTGATTGTATGACCAGAACCTTGCCCACATTCCTAACCCCTTAACCTGGCCCCTCAGGTATAGCATTAAAGCTATAACATTCATTATTCCCAGTAAAATAAATTAGAATTCAGGAAGAGTAAACAATAGTTGTAACCTCAAATGTAGACCTCAGCAATATATAAGTAGAGTCCAGTTCTGAAGTGTATTTTGGTCACAAGTGAGCCACTTTCTAGACCTTCTCCAATCTTGAGTTCTGTCTACCAGTATCATTTCCCTCCTACCTCATATTCCAGTCTCACTCTCACTCTTAGCAACCTAACAGCAAAGTCTTCACTGACCAGCTATCCAAAATAACCTCAAGGTTTAGACCCAAATGCACTCCAGGCAGCTAGCCTGACCCTGAAAAGCTTATTTTTTCCCTGACCTATACATTGTTCATATTCCAACTGATCTAGTTTAGATATCCAGTGTGGTAGAGTGTAAAGAGCCTATCCTATCTTTGGCATTAGAATGAACTGAGTTCAATCAAATCCTGGTTCTGTCATTTAGTCTATGAACTTCTTTTTTCTTTTTTAATCTTTTTATCTTTATTGTACTTTTTTTCATTACCTTTTAGTCCCCTGATACCCCACCTCCACCCTCCAGCAATTATCAAACTGTTGTCCATGTCCATGAGTCCTTTTTTTAAATTGCTTAATCCTTCCATGCCCTAACCTCCCCCATTGCCACCCTGCCACTAGTTGTCATCCTGTTCTTCATCTTACTCAACTTCTGAGTTAATTTGTATCTATAAATGAGAACAACAACAAATATATATATATATATATATAAATATAATATGTTATATTGTGTATATATATATACATATATACATATGTATATATATATACACATATATACATATGTGTATATATATATATAATATATATAATATAACATATTATATTTATATATATATACATATATATATAATCTTGCAGGGTTATTGTGGCTTTAAAATAATAAATGAAAGCCACAAGCTATTTACTAAGAAGTTGTTAGGAAGACAGAATCCCAGGCTCCACCCAAATCCATTGACAAAAGTCTGCATTTTAATTAGTAGAGTCCAGAAGATTCATATGTATGCTAAAGGCTGAGAAGCACCAACCTATCAAAACATGCTCAGTACACATAACTATGTATTATTCTAGTCCTGATTTACTCAGTTCATTCCTTCCAAATCTTAGACATATTTTTGCTCTTCTCATACTGCCCACCTGCTAAATGAGTTCAGTAAGGTTTCAAGATACAAGGTTGATATATAAAATCACCTGTATTTCTATACATTAGCAATGAACAATCTGAAAAAATTTAAAAAACAATTTCATTACAATAGCATCAATCTAATAAAATACTTAGGAATACATTGAACAAAAAAAGTGCAAGTAAACTGAAAACTATAAAATGTTAAAGAAAAAATTTTAAATCTAGGTAAGTATAAAGATACCCCATGTTTATAGATGTGAAGAATCTCCAAAAAGAACAAAATTGGAGGACTCGCACTTCTTGAATTCAAAACTTACTACAATAATCAAGACATTGTGGTACACGTACAAGGATAGATACATAAATAAGTGGAATAGTATTGAGTGTACAGAAATAAACCCTCTGGGGGTGGTTGGGGGGTGGAGGGATTAAGCAAAAACAAAAAAGAATTCATGGACATGTGCAACAGCATGATGATTGCGGGTGTAGTGGGGTACAAGGAGGGTAAATGGTAATGAAAATATACTAAAAAAATAAAATAAGAAGAAACCCTTAAGTATACAGTATGTACATATATGGTCAGGCAATGTTTGATAAGGGTGCAAAAACAATAAAATGGAGAAATAATAGGTTTTCAACAAATTATGCAGGGACAACTAAGGATCCACATGGAAATGAATGAAGTTGGACCCCTTCTTATACCACATGAAAAAATTAACTTGAGCTCTGGCTGGTGTGACTCAGTGAAGTGAGTGCTACCTGCAAACCAAGGGGTCACCAGTTCAATTCCTGGTCAGGGCACATATCTGGGTTGTGGGTCAGGTCCCCCATTGGGGGGGTGTGACAGGCAGCCATGCATTTATGTTTCCCTCTCTTTTTCACCCCCTTACCCTCTCTTTAAAAATAAAATCTTTATAAAAAACTACCTTGAAATGGATTATAAACCTAAATGTAAAAGTTAACATTGCAAACTCTCAGAAGAAAACATAGTAGTAAATCTTCCTGACATTGGGTCAGGCAGTAATTATTTAGAACTCCAAAAGCACAAGTGACAAAAGGAAATATATGTAAATTGAAATACATCAAAATTAAATACTTTTGTGCTGCAAAAAATACCATCAAAAAAGTAAAAACACAATCCATATAATTGGAAAAAGATGTATATATCCTATATTTAACATTGGACCTTTATTTAGAACATGGAAATAACTATTACAACTCAATAATAAAAATAAGTAATTAAACTGGGCAAAGGGCAAATAAAATAGACATTTTTCCAAATAGTGTATACAGATGCCCAATAAGCACAGGGAAAAATGCTCAACATAAAGGAAATACAAATCAAAACCACAATGAGATACTACCTTATACCCACTACAGTAGCTGTAATAAGAAAGACAGTAACAAGTGTTGGTAAAAGTATGGAGAAATTGAAATACTCATACATTGCTAGTGTAAATGTCAAGTAACATGCTTATTTGGAAAACAATTTGGAAGTTCCTTAAAATGTTAAACATAAAGTTGGCACATGACTTAGCAATTCCACTCCTAGGCATATATACCTAAGAAAACAAAATGGGGCTTCAAAGAAAAACATGCACATGAATGTTCAAAACAACATTATCTATAATGCTCAAAATGTGGAAACAAATGTTAATCAACTGAGGAATGGTTAAACAAACGTTGTATATCCATACAGTGGGATATTATTCAGCCATAAAAAGTACTGATACATTCTACAACATGAATGAGATTCAAAACACTATGCTAAGTGAAAGAAACCAATTGTAAAAGATTATATGTTGTATGATTCCATTCATATGAAATGTTGAGAATAGACAAATCTATAGAGGCAGAAAGCAGGTTAATGTTTGCCAAGGGCTAGAGAGCTGGGAGGAATAAGGAGTGACTGCCAATGGACATGGGGTTTCTTTTTGAGCTGATGAAAATATTAAAATTAGATTGTCATCATGGTTGCCCAATTCTGAGTGTACCATAATCATTGACTATACACTGTAAATGGGTGAGCTATATGGTATACTCATATATGAATTATTTTTCAATAAATACTTTTACTAAAGCACCTTTTATTTATTTCCATCAGTTTTATTTCTGGTGACAAAAATCTGAATTGATGGTAAGCTGTAGTTCATGCCTAAGCCCACAGGGTACATTATTCACACCATTTGATTTAAGGAGGGGGCTTGTCATTACATTATTCCCCTTACAGACTTGGCAGACCCAGCAACACAAGGAGTATGAGTAGTTTCAGTGCTGTCTCATGACTTCAGTAAGAATAGGATAGATGGGACCTACTGAAGAGGAGGGACAAACTTTCCAGGAGGTAGTATAGTAGAGTGGTTAAGAACTTCACCTCTTTTTACAGATAAACTAGGTTTCAGATCCTGACTCCACCAACTGCCAGCTTAATAGGTATTCAAACCTTTATCTCTAAAAGGGGACTAATAAAAGCACCACCTCAAAGTATTATGAGCATTAAATGAGATAATCCATATGAAGCACTTAAAATAATGCCTGCCATACAGTAAGTATTCAATAAATGTTAGCTGCTAGATTGATTTATTTTTACTGAGGTAAGATTGAAACAAAACAATATAAGGAAAAGTAAGATACCCTCAGCTTTAGAACCAGACCACTGCATTAATGTAACCATGGAAAGTTGCTTCATTTACCAAGCTTTAGCTCTTCTTTAACAATGAAAATAATAATCCTTCTATAGAGAGGCAGTTTTAGCCTGTACACTGGAACCCGCACCACCTGAGTTTGAATACTGGCTCCATCACTTACAAGTTGTGTGACCTTGATCATATCTAATTTTTCTGTGCCTGGGTGTCCTCTTCTGTGGATCAGAGGTAACAAAAATGCATACCTTCTTGGATTGATGTGAGGCATTATTGAGTTAATTCATGAAAAGTGCCTAAAACAGGGCCTAGAATGAAGTAAGTACTCAATGAATGTTAACTATTATTACAAAGCTAACATGGGAAACTTGAAATCCTTGGTAGAGCTGGACATGTGGTAGGTAGGTCCTCACCCACCTTGACCTGTGCTCTGAGTCAAGATTTCCTTGGACTTGCAGAGAAAAGTGTTACAGACCAAGTAAAATTTTCTTGCAGGCTTAATACTACCATCATATTAGAACAATGTCATTTATTACCTGCCTACACCAATATTTCCAAGAAAACACCCCATTCAGAGCAGTAGTATAAAATCTATTTTGCATGTGAACTACTTGGACTCAAATTTGAGGATGCTTTAGTGAAATCTGCTACTTCCCTCAAACCTGTCTTTAGATTTAGAGTCAATATTAAATGTTATTGAATTCCCTGCCCTCAGGCATTACTTCCAATTTTTTTCTAACTATACCATTTTTAAACAAAAATCCTCACTTAATCTTTACAACAGACCTGTGATTTTTAAACCCTTAAGTATAAAGTCACACTTTTGGCAGCATTTTTGCTATTTGTACATTAAACAAAGGGAATGCAACTGTAATATCATTCATTCGTTCAACTAATATGTCAAGTATTGGTTTATGCTCAGAAGATTCAGAAGTGAACAAAATAGGCAAAGTGCTACCTTCATGGGGCTCCCAGCCTAATAAAAGAGGCCTAATGAAAGAGACATACACAATTACATGATGCTTTATATATAAAAATACACACAAGTATAATCATTTTCTTTACCCTGTACAGAAGGCAAAACATTTTTTCCTGGATTCCACAGCTATTAGTAATAGGCTAAATTCATCAATCCCTTTGCTAATGTAATAACTAACCTATTTCACATTAATTTTCAGCAGAGATATTTTCTCATTAAATAAAATTTGTATTTGGAGTTTTATAAATGTCTAGCAAAACATGGCAAACTGCTATCACCAAAGAAGTCAGATTTAAAGATGGTTTAGACAGAAAGGTTGAATTTCACTTGATAAATACAACCAAGCTGTATCACATATGGATATCTTGTCCATTTTGTGCATGGTTCAAACATGGCTACAAGTTAAAGGATTCTGGCAAAAGCCTCTCAACTAGTGGGCAACGTAAACCTTTATTTATAAAAGGTTTAGAAACTATGCTCTATTTATAAACTGTTAGTTTCTTAAACATGGCCCTTCATCCTAGATTTGTCCACTGTTAATAACTGAGTAAAACAACATGGTTTTGAACTCCCATTTTCTTCCCAGCCACTGATTTTTCTATCTAAAAAGGATAATTAATGGAACTCACTTTCTCAGGTGCTGAGTTGGTCATATTTTCTTTTGCATAGGAAATAATTATGAGTGAAAATCCAACTTGAAAATGTATGAGAGTAAATGTGAGTAAGTCAAAGTGCTGAAAAAATAACCACTTGTACCCTGATTTGTCCACATTTTTAGTTTGATAATGGTGAAAGAGCAGAATGATTCATAGATGCCACAAATAATAACTTCTAACTTAGAAAAATCTCTTACATTGCCTAAGCTTAAATAGCTATAATTTAAAGGTTTAGCAAGTGACTGTATATTTAAGTACCTTCTACAAATATAAAAACTTTGGTTTTTCTTCTAGGAAAGTAGGTTGTAGTAAGAGTAAGGAGAGGCAGATAGAGAAGAGTAGTAGGACTGGATAAATTAGATATATGCATTTAGAACATAATTTTGGTCACTTTCCCACAGCCTGGTAGCTATTAAATAAATCTGATTGAAGAATGAGACAGTTACTAAAACCTTTTATAAATAAATCCAGTTTTTAAGGAATATAGGCTAAACCATGTCTGTTCCTGAAACAATCTGAAAAGAGGAAAGCCGTATGTCTTCTGGACCTTACTGGAATGGCACTCAAAACCCTAAGACCTACAGCCATCTCTACCCTCTCACTCTGATAAAATGTTCCTTTATCAGTTCTGCAAAGGGAGTACTTTTGTGGTTATTAAAGTGAAAAAGTAACATCCTACCTAGCTCCAGGCTCTGAGTATACAGTACACATACACCACTCTCCATGTCTTGCCCCCAGATGGCACATCAAGCCAGCTCCCTCTAACTTGCCTCACTGTCCACAGAATAAAGTCCAGACTTCTTAAATACAAAACCTTTCATAATCTATCTCCTATGTACTTCTCCAGCTATGACTTCTGTCACCTCCTCACACATGTACACTTAGCTCCAGTCAGTTCTCCTAACATGTCATATAGTCTTATCCTTCTGTGGTTTCAGACAGGTAGGAACTTCTGCCTGAAATCCCTCCCCTGACTTCCCCCATTTAACTAATTCCGGCTTGTCCTTTGATGTGACTCAGATTTCACTTCCTTTATTATATGAATAACAGTGTATGATATTTGGGTAAGATCATTGTTTATGCTTTCTGTCTCTCCCTTTAGGCTGTGAGCAAATTCATTTATACCACTAACACTGAGCACAGTGACCCACGATTATAGTAAATGCTTCAGAAATATAGGGTAGTAATTATGAGAGAGATGCATTCATGAAGCCTTTGCTGTATGATTCATATTTTGGAGATATTTTATGCTGGCTTATCCTCCTGAACACAATTATTAAATGCTGGAGTCTTAAAGCCTGGTCTTAGTCCATCTTCTTCTTGTTCTCGCTCATATATATGATTGATACCCAAATTTCATCTCCAGTTTAGAGCTTCTCTTAGTTTCAAAGCTGTGTATCTATTTCAATGGCTCAATGACACTTTTTTTTTAATTCAGTTTTATCAAGGTAACATTGGTTATTACATTATATAAACTTTAAGTGTACAATATTGCAGTTCAATATCTATATCCTGTATTGTGTGTTCACCCAGAAGTCTGTTTCCATCCCTTATCATATATTTGACCCCATTTAATTCTCTTTTTTTGTTGTTGTTTAAACAATTTATCTATTGAGAGGTTACATTTGATGAAGATTACAGTTTAAGTAAAGGTTACAAGTTAAAAAATGCAAAACATATAGGAAAGGCAGCTTTACACAGAACAGTTTTATAGTATATATAACTGTTGTATTACTTTAGCTTAAAAAACACTTTCAAATGAAAGATCTTGTTTAGTTATCACAAAAATTGTGACATATGTGTTATTAACCAAATGATGAGGTCTTAATTATGCCTGTTTTGGGAAAGAGGAAATTGAGCTGTATAGAGGTTAAGTAACTGTCAAATAGCTGTGAAGCATTGGAACTATGATTTCAAATCAGGCATTTTGACACCAAACTCCATGCCTCTAATATCTAGGTTTTCCAGATACAGTATTTTTCTTTTTCTCTCTTTTCTTCCCTTCCTTACCTTTCCATCTCTTTCTTCCTTGACCTCCCCTGCCACACAGTGTTATTTGGGTGGTGAGAAAGGGAGCATAAGGAAGAAAAAGCAGTCCAGAAGCCTAACTCCCAACAGCTCTGTGTTCTTGACTCAGGCCAAAGTGCTGTTTTTGTGGAGAATAGAAGACAAATACACTTTTCTCATAATCTATACATATTGCCCAGGCCAATGTGGCTCAGTTGGAGTGTCATCCCTTAACCAAAAGGCTGCGGGTCTGATTACAGGTCAGGGGACATACCTAGGTTGCAGGTTGGATCCTTGGTCCAGGCGTGTACAATCCCTGGCGGTAACCAATTGATCTTTCTTTCTCACATAAATGTTTCTCATCCTTCCTCTTTCTCTTTGTACCTGTGTTTCTGTCTCTCTGTTTCTTCATCTTCTTAAAGCAGACCCTTTAGCATTTCTTGCAATGCTGATTTGGTGGAGATGTATTCTTTTAGACTTCTTTTGTCTGGGAAACTCTTTATTTCTCCCTCCATTTTCAATGACAGCCTTGCTAGGTAGAATATTCTTGGTTGCAGGCCTTTGTTTTTCATTGCTTGAAATAATTTTTTGCCATTCCCTTCTGGTTTGTGGTGTGTCTGTTGAAAAATCAACTGATAACCTTATGGGAGCCCCCATGTGTGTTATTAGCTGTTTCTCTCCTGCTACTTTCAGGATTCTCTCGTCTTTGAAATTTGCCATTTTAATGATGATGTGTCTTGGAGTCAGCCTCTTTGGGTTCTTCTTCCTTGAGACCCTCTGTGCTTCCTGAGTTTGCATGACATTTTCTCTCCTCAAATTAGGGAAGTTTTCTGTCATTACTTTTTCAAACAGGTTTTCTATCCCTTGCTCCTCCTCTTCTCCTTCTGGTGTCGCTATAATAAGGATGTTATTACATTTCATGTTGTCCTGCAGCTCTCTTAAAACCTCTTCATTCTTTTTCAATCTTTTTCATTTTGTTGCACTGCCTGGGAATTTTTTTCTACATTGACCTCCAGCTCACTGATCTGATCCTCTGCTTTCTCTAGCCTGCTTTTGATTCCTTCTACTGTGTTCTTCAATTCAGAAATTGTATTCTTCATTTCCTCCTGGCTCTTATTGATGGTTTCTAGGTCCTTTTTAATGCTGGTGTAGTTCTCAGTAAGTTCCTTGTAGCTTTCCTGGAGTTCTTTGTAGTTCCCCTGGAGTTGTTTGTAGTTTTATTTGAGCTTGCTGAGCTTATTAAGCTTCTCTATCATCATTATTTTGAATTCCATGTCTGATAGGGTGCATACCTCTATTTCATTTTGCACTCTTCCTGGGGATTCCTCCTTTCCATTTGCCGAGGGCTTATTTCTTTGTCTCCCCATTTTAGGTGACTCTTGTTTGTTTTTGCTTCTTGGATTGGTCTGCTTTGACTTACTGTCTTAGTGGTGTGACCTTCTATGGTATAGAGGTGCACTTTTTTTACTTCCTGGATCTGTTGCTGGTGACATCAGCTCGTGTCCCAGTCTGGGCCTAGTCAGCCAGTTGGAAACTACCAGAGATCCACTGTCTTTGCCTCCTGTAGTTGTTAATCCAATCAGTTTGTGGATCAGCAGTCAATTTTAGGCACCTCAGTCATGTTGTGATGAATCAGCTCTTCTGTTCTGACTGTGGTAATAAGACTTCTCTCTAGTTGGTGTTCTGTTTGTTATTCTTGATGATTTCTCCCCAATTAAGTTGTAATTCCAGTTTGGTGTTAGGAGGAGATTGGTATAGCTCCCCCTACTCCTCCGCCATCTTGATTCCTCTAATTCTCATTTTTGAGTGCTTACTATATGTATAGTTGGCAGTGTTGTAGGTACTGGGGATAAAGTAAAGATAAAAACAGACAACATCTATGTTCATGGTGGTGGAAGGCACCTGAAGTCATTCACTCAAAGTGAATTGGTTTGAGTAGGGAGCAAGGAAGAGTATGCATCAGGCCAGACCGTTAAAGACTTTGTGACAAAGTAAGGAGTTTGGACTTTGTCCCCAAGGTAGTAGGTAAGCTATAAGTCAGTGTCCAGCAGTGGATGTACCATTCTAAGAGAGGCAGGATGGGGTGTCAGGAGGATGCAGGACAGAATGTCCACCAGAGGACTTGCTGAGCAGTGTTGAAGATTAGGGAGTCCAGGAGGTAAAGTTTATTTAAAGTATACTTTATTGATTATGCTATTATAGTTGTCCCTATTTTCCCCCTTTGCCCCCATCTTTCTGGTACCATCCTTCCCTCCAGCAATCCCCCCTTAATTCATGTTCATGGGTTGTGCATATAAGTTCATTGGCTTCTCCATTTCCTATACTTTCCTAACATCCCTCTATTTTGTATCTACCACCTTGTACTTAATCTCTGCATCTTTTCCCCCATTCTCGCCCTTCTCCCACCTAGCTGATAACCCTCCATATGATTTCCATATCTATGATTCTGTTCCTGTTCTGGTTGTTTGCTTAGTTTTTTGGTTTTGTTTTTTAGCTTCATTGTTGATGGTTGTGAGTTTGTTGTCATTGTATTCTTTATAGTTTTGATATTTTTCTTAAATAAGTCCCTTTAACATTTCATATAATAAGGGCTTGGTGATGATGAGCTAACTCCTTTAGTTTTACCTTGCCTAGGAAGCTCTTTATCTGCCCTTCCATTTCAAGGGATAGCTTTGCTGCATAGAGTAATCTTAGTTGTAGGTCCTTGCTTTTCATCATGTTGAATACTTTTTGCCAGTCCGTTCTTGCCTGAAAAGTTTCTTTTGAGAAATCAGCTGATAATCTTACGAGAACTTCTTTGTAGATAACTCTCTTCTTTATTCTTGCTGCTTTTAAGATTCTCTCTTTATCTTTAACCTTTAACATTTTAATTATGATGTGCCTTGGTGTGGTCCTCTTTGGGTCCAGCTTGTTTAAGAATCTGTGCTTCCTGGAGTTGTATGTTTATTTCCTCCACCAAATTAGGGAAGTTTTGTTGCAATATGTTTTCCCATAAATTGTCCATTTCTTGCTCTTCCTCTTCTCCTTCTGGCACCCTGTGATTTGGATGCTGGTACTTTTGGAGATATTCGTCTTCTTATTCTCTCCTTATTATTTTTTTTTTTCATTCTTTTTTCTTCATTCTGGTCTGGTTGACTGTTTATTTTTTCCTTATGTTCCAAATTGTTGATTTCAACCATGGCTTCATTCCCTCCACTGATAGTTCCCTGTGGATTTTTCTTTATTTAACTTAGTGTAGCCTTCATTTCTTCCCTTATCCTTTTGTCATGCTCAATGAGTTCTCTGAACATCTTTATCACCAGTGTTTTGAACTCTGCATCTGATAGGTTGAGTATCTCTATTTCATTTAGTTATTTTTCTGAGGTTTTAATCTGTTCTTTCATTGGGCCATATTTCTTTGTCCCCTCAATTTGGTAGCCTCCCTATCTTTGTCTTTGTGTATTAGTCAGAGCTACTTTAACTCTGTCTTGGCTCACCTGTTATGTTGTACAGGGTAGAGGCTTAGGTATATTCTAGGGCAGGGCAACCCATTTCACCACTTTGTGGCACTGTGAGGAAGAGGAGGAGAGGGGAAAATGCTGCTATCTGGCTATTGGAGGCTTGCTCAGCACTGGCCTCATTCCCAGTCACTTCACCCAATTCTCACATGCAACTGATACCCCTCTAGCTGTAGTCCCGGTGGTGGTTCCCAGAGTGGGTGAACTTACATACACTCTAGACTCATGCAGGCTCTTTAAACAGACTCTCCTAACAGACCAGTAGCTTCTTCCATTTCCCCATCCCCTATTGGTTTATACAGGCAGAAGTTAGGCTTTGTTTTTCAGATGCTGGAATCCTGGGCTATGTGCTCTGACCTGAGACTGAGATCACTCAATCCACCATGAAATCAGGGCCGCCCATTTCGGCAGCCACCATTACCACTGCCTTGCTACTACCATACCATATCTTCTCTACCCTGAATCCCTGTCTCTTCCCCTCCTACTCATCTGGATGAATATTTCTTCTTTAAATGTTTGGTTGTCAGGCTCCTGTACAGTTCAATTTTCTGGAAATTCTGCATGTTTTTTGTTTTGAGGTTAGTTGTAATCCTTCTTATGGTTGTGTAAGGAGGTGGAGCATGCCTCCATCTTGACTAGAAGTCCTCAGTGACACTTTAAATCCCATGTGTCTGAAGCTGAACATGTGCTCTTTCCCTCCCAAACCTGGTCCCTTACAATGTCCTTTATATTTCAGTGAATAATACTGTGCTGTCCAACCAAGTAGGAAACACAGACATCTTAGATTGATCCTACATCAAAATATTAATGATAACACACTTATGATTAAAATGTTGGTAGTCTTTTTTTAAGTTTATCATTATAACATAGAAACAAAATTTTCAAGCACTGTCACACAGCCTATTATACTGTTGATTTCTCCTCAATAGTATTTTTATATTTACAACTTTACATTTGTTTGTATGACTAGTTGATTAATGTATAAGTCCTATGGTAGACTGTAATCTCCAGAAAAGCAGGAGCTTGTGTCCAATTTTCCTTATAGTAGTTGTCTTGGCCAAACAGAGTTCTTGGCTCTCATATGACTTTTGTCCATCCCTATTCTCACCCTTCATGTGAAGGGAAACTGTTAATATCATAAAAATACATCAAAATTATTCTATCAGAAATAACCACTAGATAGTGAGAGAGGTTTATGATGAAGAAAGTTTATTTTTAAATATTTAATAATTGTGTTTTATTTTGCTTAGCATAATAATCTTCAGGTCCATCCATGCTGTTGCAAAGTGTAAGAGTTCCTTCTTTCCCTGGCTGGTGTGACTTAGTGGACTGAGTGCCAACCCCTGAACCTAAAGGTCACTGCTTCAATTCCCAGTCAGGGCACATACATTGGTTGCAGACCAGGTCCCCAATTAGCAACATGGGAGAGGCAACTGATTATTTCTCTTGCACATTGATGTTTCTCTCCCTTTCACTATTCCCCTCTTTCTAAAAAAATAAGTAAATAAAATATTTTTTAAAAAGAATTCCTTCTCTTTTATAGCTCAATAGTATTCCATTCTATAAATGGACCACATCTTATTTATTTATTTATTTTTAGAGAGAGAGGAAGGGAGCGAGAAAGAGAGGGAAAACATCAAGGTGTGGTTGCCTCTTGAGCACCCCCAACTGGGGACTTGGCCAGCAACCCAGGCATGTGCCCTGACTGGGTATTGAACTGGCAACCCTTTGGTTTGCAGGCTGGCCCTCAATTCACTGAGCCACACCAGCCAGGGCTCTTTTCTATCCACTCATCTACTGATGCTCACTTGGGCTGTTTTGACAGCATGGATAAACCTGGAGATTATTGTGCTAAGAAAAATAAGCCAATCAGAGAAAGACAAATACCAAAGGACCTCACTTATATGTGAAATGTAATGAACAAAATAGGACCAGAGGTACAGATACATGGAACAGACTGACAGATCTCAAAGTGGAGTTGGGGGGACTGGAAGAGATTAGCCAAAGAACATATATGCATATATGCATAGCTCATGGACACAAACAACAGTGTGGTAAAGGTGGGTGGGGGTCACTAGGTGGAAGGGGACAAAGAGGGGAGAAAATGGGTGATATCTATAATAGTTTTAACAATAAAAAAGACAGCAAAAGAAAACAAAGAAAAAAATAAAACATTTAATAATTGTGAAAAGTTGGAAACAACCTAAATATCCAATAGTAGGGGAACTGTTAATTATAGCATGATGTATCTAATCCATGCAGGAAAAATAGATGCCATACCTTTCTCTATTAGGTGTTTACCCTGCCTAGAGACACAGACTACAAATGCAACTGCCACCCAAGCTGTACCAATTGCATTTCTTAATAGTAATACTGGAGCAAAAATGAATTAATGTACTTTGGAGTCAAACAAAATTAGGTTCAAATTCTAATTTTATACACATTGGATGGGCAAATGAAGATCTGCTTATCCTGAATGAGGATTGTCTAACAGTGTTTTCCAAACTGTGGTCCTTGAAACAGCAACAGGAGCATCACCTGGGAACATGTTAGAAATTCAAGTTTTGAGTCTCAATCCAGACCTACTGAATCAGAATCTATGGAGATTGGGCCCAGCAATTTGTTTTAAGAAGCTCTCCAGGTGATTCTGATGGATACTCAAACATGAGATTCCAAATTCAAGTCATATCTGTTTTACCGGTCCCATTCTGGTCATTTTGGTTTCCATCCACAAGATGGCAACCTTTGTCTAAAGTCCTAAGAGTTGCCCAATGGTAAGTGGATCTGATCTAGTCACCCAATTGTCCAAAAGACAGTAAGGAAGTAGTATTGTGATACAGGGATGTACGAGAAGTGGGAGATGAAAAAGGAAGGAAAGATGGAGTGAGGAATATGGTTGGGGCGGGGGGCTTTATCTCTGCTCTGAACACACAAGTTCGGATGAGGAAGTAGGTGTGGCAGTGCTTGGAGTACTGGTATAATGTTATTTACCATCTAACAATTCAGCTTATTATGGGTATAGAACTATGTACACCAACACCAATGTTGGAGTGTTTGTGGGCAACCAATTTCATCTATGCTTTTCATCCTTGTAATCCCCAGGCACCACCCAAAGGCTAGCACCCTCCTACAGGATATCACTTTATCTTCTTCCCACTCTTGTACTTTAATCATGAATTCCTTATCCAGTTCTCTCCCCATCATCAACTTCCCTCTTTTAAGACCTTTCCACAGTTTTTGCTAGAATCTTGTTGCATAGTAAAGCAACCTCAGGCCATGAAAACACACAGAAATATTGTGGTTGTCCCTCTTTATTGATCCTTCCTTAACTGAGACCTGGCAGCCCCCTGAAGATTCTACTTTCCAAACAGCCATCTCTAGTGAAATCTATTAATTTTCTTACTCCCCCATAAATTATAGTATTTGACAAAGAGAATAAAAAATAAAACCCAAAAACAGAAGTCTCAAAGGATGATAAAATATTTCTCGTCTCTGGCAATATAGACACATCACCCACCACCTTAGCTTCTCAGTTCTGTTGAATGTCTCAAGTTTATTTTACTTCAGCCACTGTAATCCATCTCTACACTGGGAATGTTTTCAGCATCTAGAGGAAATCCACACTGGAAATCATTTCTGATTCACTTATATATTTTTTCTTTCCTGCTTTTTGTAGTATAAATTTTTCTTCCTCTGGTTTAAAAGGTGTACATCCTATTTTTTGCCTTTATTATGTATGGTTTCTGTAACATTCATGTTTAGCTAATCATATTAATTTTTCAATAGCTATGTTTTCCTGTTAAGAATACAAGCATTTCAAAATGTTCTCTCTTTTTAAAAGATTTTATTCTTTAATTTTAGAGAGAGGGGAAGTGAGGGAGGAAGAAAGGGACAGAAATATCAAAGTCTGGTTGTCTTTCACCTGCCTCCGGCTAGGGACCTGGCTGGTGACCTGACCTGCAGGGTATGTGCCCTGACTAGGAATCGGACCAGCGACCCTTGGGTTCGCAGGCCAGTGCTCAATCCACTGAGTCACACCAGTTAGGGTCAAAATGTTCTTATGTCCTTTGTGTCCTATCACACCATCCCCATCATTTTGATAAGGTTTAAAAATTGAGGTCTGAGTTACCATGGATATGCTTTTTCTTTTTTTATCCAGTATTTTAAACACTTTTCATATAAGCAATTAACTATACCAGTGATTTTCAAACAGTGTGCGACGAGAATTTTTTAAACATGTAACGCCTGAGGGGCACTGACATCTTTTCTCTTAGATTGTCAAATTAAAAAAAAAAAACAAAAAACAATAACCAGCACAATAGCTATCCAGTGTGAATGAATCAAAAATTATACCCATTTTTGTCAAATTGACAAAAAAAACATATCTTTTTTGGTGTGCTGCAAAATTTTAGCGATTAGTTTGTGTGTCATGAGATGAAAAGTGTTGAAAATTACTAAACTATTACACCATATTTAATCACTCTTCCTTCCCATATCTTTTGTAGAATCTTTTTTTTTTCTTCTTTTCTCACTTGAAGACTTTCTCGATAATTGTTTTTAATGAGGATCTTTACATGGCAATCCTTCTGAGACACTGTATGCCCCAGAATATTTTTATTAGCTTACTACATTTAAATGTAAAATGAATTATAGGTTCAAAGCCCTTTTAAACATTTTAGGTACAGACCTTTAATAATGTTACTCGATTGTCTTCTCGTATTCAAATCTGCTAGTAAGGAGCCTGTCATCAACTTAATTCTTTCCTTTATAAAGTATTTTATTTTTCTCTCTGGAAGGTTTGAGAAGTCTTTTATATTTTAATTTTAATTTAATTTAATTTTTTAATTTTTAAAAAGATTTTTATTCATTATTTTTAGAGAGAAGGTCAGGAAGGGAGGAAGAAAGGAAAAGAAACATCAATGTATGGTTGCCTTTCACTTTCTTCCAGCTGGCAACTTAGCTGGAGACCTGGCTTGCAACCTGGTTATATGCCCTGACTGGGAGTCAAACAAGCGACCCTTGGGTTTACAGGCTGGCACCAATTCACTGAGCCATACCAGCCAGGGCTATATTTTTAAATTCCATTTTAATGTGTGCAAGTATTTGTGTGTACATACATACACATATATGGTTTTACCATATGTTTTCTAGCTTGTGTTAGCTAAGCCACAATGTATTTGAAAAGTGAGGAGAAGAGAGCTCCAGGTACCACAGAATAGATCATTCTTATTTGTTTCCATTTTATAGGCAACTGCTATGATAAAGGCTTTATCCTGAAACATTGAAAGAAGCAGCACTGTGAGGAGTTCCTGTGCCAGGTTATAGCTGTAATACATGAGCCTTGGGGATTTGAAAGGGATGGAAGAGTGAATGTCCAATGAGGTAGTCCCCACTTGTTTTCAACAACTTCCAACCAGTCAAGCAAGCAGAGGGTTTTTGTTTGTTTTTGTTTTTTATTTCTGCCCTGATATATTCTGATATATTGTGACTGGTAACTGTGGTTTGGGATGTTTCCACTGATTTTGGAAGTGAAGGGGTAGGTACCATGGCAATTAAAGGAAACACAAGAGAAAAACTTCAAAAGCTTTTTTCTTAAATTTATCCTTTCCCTTCTGCTTCCAATTATCCTCTATCCCAAGCTGCTGAAGAAAATCACACAGCTATGCAGATTGAAACCACCACGAATACATGGCTTCTTTTCTCATCTTGGCCGTTAGCACCAGTTAGCTACCTCTTTATTCATTAGCTCCTTCTCCTAATTATTCAATGCTCATTCAAATATACACCATATGTTTAAAAATCCTCCAATCCCACTTCTTTTCATCAAAAGGTTGAAAATACAGCACCTTACAAAATTCCAGAGGCATCATCTCATATGTGAAAGGCAATCCTAGAATACAACATGGAACACAGTTAAAGTTATAGCTCTAGTGTGCTATACTGCAGCCATGTAAGGACCTTGAGTCTTATTTTAAAAGAAAATGAAGACAATCAAATGATAAGAAAGGAAAACCATAAGCTACTCTCTATATCCAGTAAACATATCCTTCAGTAATAAATCAGAAGTCAAGACATTCTCAGGTGAAAGAAAACTAAGAGGATTTTCACTGGTTGTCCTATTCTGTACTAAAGGAAGTTTTTGAAGCATAAAATAAATTGGTTTTAAAACGAAATCTTGGTGCTGGCCTGCGAACCCAAAGGTCGCAGGTTCGATTCCCCAGCCAGGGCACATAACAAGGTTGCAAACCAGGTCTCCAGTCAGGTCTGTGGCTGGAGGCAGGTGAAAAGCAACCATACATTGATGTCTCTCTCCCTCTCTGTCTCTCTCCCTTCCCCTCCTTCTAAAAAAATAATGAAATTTTAAAAAATCTTAAAAAAAAAAAAGAAATCTTATAATAGCAGGAAAGAAGATATAACAGTGATAGAACAAAATTATGGATAAATACAATAGACTTTCTGTTCTTGAACTTTCTAAATTATGCTTGATGAGTGAAATAAAAATTATAATACTGTTCAATGTTATTCTCAATGTATATCAAGGAAATGTATAAATAGATACCTCAAAAAGTAAATGTGGAATTTTTTAAAATCTTTTTTGATTTATTATTGTTGTACTGTAATTGTTTCATTTTCCCCCATTGCTCTCTCCTGTCTTCCCCCACCACCTCTCCCACAATCAATCCCCACCTTCTTGTCCATGCCCATGGATCTTCCACATTAGTTCTTTGTCTAAACTCTACCCCTTTAAAAATCTTGATTTAACTCATAGGAAAGCAGGAAAAAAAAAAAATCAAGAGCAGGGGGAACAAAGAGAACACACACAAAAGGAAGGACTTAAGCCCAAACATATCAATAGTTACATTAACTAAAAATGCTATAGAGATTTTGATCCAGACAAGATGAGTAGACTTACCTTTCCCTGCTTTATACAGCTATAACATAACACAAGGGGCAATCACAGAAGTACTTTGGTGGACAAAGGAAAATGAACTGGCTAGGGTGGGGCCACCTATTTTAACTGCTTTGTGTCTCTGTGCCAAGGGCTCAAAAAGGGGACAGTGCCTCCACCTGGCTTCTGGAAATTTTCCCAGTGTAATACTCATGTCCAGTCACTTCAACCTTTGCCCTTATGCAATTGGTACCCTTCCTAACTTCCAATTAATAATAATAAATAAAAGGTATACAAAATGTAAAGGAAGAACTAAAACTATTTTATTCACAGATAACACAATTGTCTATGCAGAAAAGAACAAAGTTGGAGTATTTGTAATATTTTATTTCAAAGCTTACTATTATGCTATGGTAATCAAGAGAATGTGGTATTTGGAGGAATCAGTCTATCCAATATTAAACTTGGAATATAGCTATAAAAATCAAGGTAATTACTGTATCGACAGAGGGGCATCCATTTAGATCAATGGAACAAAGGAGAGAACTATAAATAATCCCACACAAATAGCCAAACTGATGTTTTACAAAGTTGCAGAGGCAATGTAATGGAAAAAGTCTTTCAAAAAATGATGCTGGAACCTTTAGACATCAATACAGGGGCTGTCAAAACTATAATTATGTATGCAAAATGCAGAGTTTATTCTTTTATTATTTACTAATTATTACATTATTTATCAGATGAACAACTATAGACTTACTTTTGCCCATCCCATATATTAAAAAATGAACCTGAATCCATACCTCATACTTTATATAGATATCACAAACTTAAATATAAAATGTAAAACTATAAGATTCTTATAAGAAAAAAAAATAGAAAAATCATCATGATCTTGGATAAGACCTGGAGTTCTTAGATACACACCAAAAGCACATGCCATAAATGAAAAAAATTATTAAGTTGGAACTCATCAAAATTTATAACTTCTGCTCTATAAAAAACACTGTTAAGAGAATGAAAGGACATGCCATGGAGAATTATTTTTTAGGATTTAATTTATTATTTTCAGAGAAAAATGCAGGGAATGGGGGAAGAAAGGGAAAGAAACATCAATGTATGGTTGCCTTTCACCTGCCTCCAGCTAGGGACCTGGCTGGAGACCTGGCTTGCAGCCTGGTTATGTGCCCTAACTGGGAATTGAATCAGTGACCCTTGGGTTCACAGACTGGCACCAATCCACTGAGCCACACAGGCCAGGGATCATGGAGAATGTTTTCAAAACTCATATCTGATAAAGGACTTGTATCCAAAGTATATAAAGAACTCTTAAAACTCATTAATAAGAAAACAAACAACTCAATTTTAAAATGGACAAAAGAGCAAATAACTTATCAGAGAAGATATACAGATGAAGCATATGAAAAGATGCTCAAAATATGTTATCAGGGAATTTCAAATTAAAATAACAATGAGATGCCACTACACATCTATTAGAATGGCTAAAATCTCTGACAATGGAAATTGCTTGTAAGGACAGGAAAAGAAGCTCTCATTCATTGCTGGTGAGAATGCAAAATAATACAACTACTTTGGAAGACATTTTGGCAATTTCTTTCTATGCTAAACTTAGCCTTACCATATAGTACAGCAATTTTGTTGCTAAGTATTTACCCAGCTGTTACTAAGTATCTACCCAGCACAACAACTGCATAAAAATATTTATAGCAGCTTTATTCATATTTCAAAAAATGTTAGTAACAAGAAGTTCTTCAAGGTAAATGGATAAACAAACTGTGGTACATCTACACTATGGAACATTATTCAGCAATAAAAGGAATAAGCTACCCTGACTGGTGTGGCTCAGTGGATTGGTGCCAGCCTGTGAACCCAGGGGTCACTGTTTCAATTCCCAGTAAAGGCACATGGCCAGGTTGCAAGTCAGGTCTCCAGCCAGGTCCATAGCTGGAGGCAGGTGAAAGGCAACCATGCACTGATGTTTCTCTCCCTTTCTTCCTCCCTCCCTGCCCTTCTCTCTGAAAATAATGAATAAACCCTTTTTTAAAAAAAGAATAAGCTATTAATTCTTATAACAGCATGGATAAATCTGAAATGTACATGGCTAAATGAAAAAAGCCACCAGAGAAAGATATATGCTGTATTATTCTATTTATATGACATTCTGAAAAAGTAAAAACTATACAGACTGAAAAAAGATGAGTGGTAGCCAAGGTTTAGGGAGAAGCAAAGGTTGACTGGGTGAATCAAAAGGAATTTAGTAAGATCATGAACCTATTCTATTTGATACTATATTGGTGGATATAGTGCCCATTTGGTAAAATCCATACATTACAACATAAAGAGTAAACTTTAATGTATGAAAAATTTAAAAGTCAACTAGGAAGTTGGAAATCTCAGGATGGAATGTAGCCTGTGAAAAATAACTTAATTGTATTATGAATGTATGATACAACCTCAGTGAAGAGGATGGAGAAAATGTGTGCTGACCTAAGAAACCTTCAAACTGACTAGAAACTAAAGGCAACGGCCTGCGAACCCAAAGGTCGCAGGTTTGATTCCCCAGCCAGGGCACATAACAAGGTTGCAAAACAGGTCTCCAGTCAGGTCTGTGGCTGGAGGCAGGTAAAAAGCAACCATACATTGATGTCTCTCCCTCTCTGCCCCTCTCTCTTCCCCTCTTTCTAAAAATAATTAAATAAAATATTTTTAAAAAATGACTAGAAACTATAAGACTAAAGATATAAGTAACTTATATAATCACTTTACCACAAGTTGCTTTTCACAGGGGTACAGGTTAACAATTCTGAAAACACATGTATACCAGAATTTGAACAAATAAATTAATAGATAATGGCAGTCAGGTTTCTTACTATTGGAGTGGGAGATTATAAGAGATAAAGGTTAGAAGGAATCATATAGTACTATGTTAATATCAGAGACATTAGTATGAAATCACATTTAGTTTAATCTAGATACTAATATAGAAATGATTATAGATATGTTTGTATATATGGGTTAGTTTATACACATATATTCCTTAGCTCTGTTCACTGAAAGGGTCTAGAAGCAATGACACCCTAGTATCAACAAGTACACCTAGCACCCTAATCTTGATTTTTAACACAATTTTCCAATAATAATTTTTCAAAAAACAACCAAGGATTCTCACAAAAATGGAGGATTCTAAGACTGAAACAGGAAATATACAAGATGAGCCTGGAGCATCTTGTAGCACCAGAAAATAATGTATTCAAAAAAGTTACAATGATGGGGGTACATCAAAGTGGCATAGGCACCAACTGAAAGACCTCCCAATAGTCAAACATGGAACAATTTAAACAACAAAATAAACTAGAATTATAATCCAAAGTACAAAATAAATATTTATAACTCATATAAATGATTGAATAAATAAATAAATGAGAGGAAGACAAGTCTTCTATGGATAAGAATTAAAAATAATTTCTGTAGAATTTATCTCCCAAGGAAATGGTGCATAACTATCCTAAGTATAGTCTGTGCATAATGGCTTCCTTTCAAAGAATATGGCTTAGGATGGAGGGAAAATGCTAACTTTATGAAGGAGAAACCTTACAAACATTATTTCAGCCAGATAATCAGAGTTAACCTCAATTATTATAAGTCGTGTTAACAGTATGAAACCTTGCTATGATGTTATGAGCATGATACTTTATCTCAATGGTCTTTCCCCAAAAACCACTAACCAGCTTGCAATCATCGGAAAAAACATCATTAATTGGACAAATTCCAATTAAGGAACATTCTATAAAGCATCTGATTGGTATTTCTCAAAACTGTCAAAATCATCAAAAATAAGAAACATCTGAGAAATTGTTACAACCAAGAGGAACCTATGAATACATAACAACTAAATGAAATATGGTATCCTAGATAGGGTCCTAGGAACAAAAAAGGATATTAGGCAAAAACTAAGGAAATCTGAATAAAGTAAGGACTTTATTTAATAATAATGTGTCAGTGTTGTTAATTGTAACAAATGTACCTAATATTAATACTAATATTAGTATTACTATTATAATAAACAGGGGAAATTTAGGTATGGAAGATATGGGAACTCTCTGTACTATCTTTGCAACTTTTCTATAAAGGTGCTTGGCAAATTAGAAAAAAATCACAATACCTGTAGTCATTAGGGAAATGCAAATTAAAACCACATTAAAATACCACTATACACCTATTAGAATGGCTAAGTTTTTTAAATGACAGCCAACAGACATATGGA
Organism: Noctilio leporinus; assembly: GCA_004026585.1. Taxonomy (NCBI): domain Eukaryota; kingdom Metazoa; phylum Chordata; class Mammalia; order Chiroptera; family Noctilionidae; genus Noctilio; species Noctilio leporinus. The sequence continues at coordinate 32,039 of PVIW01008261.1, forward strand.
AAGATGTTTAATATCACTAATCATCAGGGAAATGTAACTCAAAACCATAAAGAGATATCACCCTACACCTGTCAGAATGGTTATCATAAAAAAGACAAGTGTTGGAGAGGATTCAGAAAAAATGGAACCCTTGTGTACTATTATTGTTGGGAGTGTAAACTGGTGTAGCCACTATGAAAAATAGTATGAAGATCTAAAAGTTAAAAGAACTACTGTATGATCTAACAATTCCACTTATGGGTATTTAACTGAAGAAAATGAAAGTAATCATTACAAAAATTATATGCACCCCTATGATCACTGAAGCATTGTTTACAATAGCCAAGATATGGAAGCAACCTAGGTGTCCATCAACAGATAAATTAATAAAGAAGATGTGATACACAGGGTTGAAAAAAATTAGGTTTACAGTTGTGAGTACATGAAACAGTTTATTCTTATCTTATTATTTATTATTGTATTATTTTCCATATGAACAACTATAGACCTACTTTTGCCTTACCCTGCATACAATTATATAATGTAACATTACTTAGCCATAAAAAGGAATGAAATCTGGGTGGGTGGGGAGGGGAACAGAGGGGAACAAAAAGGGGATGGATGTAATACAACAACAATAAAATTTTTTTAAAAAGGAATGAAATCTTATCATTTTCAACAATACGGATGGACCTAGAGAGTATTATGTGAGTCTGACAAAGACAAATACAGTATGATTTCACTTATATGTGAGATCTTGAAAATCAAACAAATGAACAAACAAAACCAAATAGAAACAAATTTATAGATACAGAAAACAAACTGAAGGTTGCCAGAAGGGAGAGGGTGGGGAATGGGTAGGAAAGTGGGGAGGGGATTAAGTACAAGCTTCTAGTTATAAGTCAGGGATGTAACATACAATAGGAAATACTGTCAATAATACTTTGGTAACTATGTATGATGACAGATGGTGGTGATCACTTCATAAGGTATATAAGTGTCGAATCACTGCTGTACACCTGACATTAATATAATATTGTATGTTAACTATAATTAAATATAAATTTTTAACAAATGACCATAACAAGTACTAGCAAGGAGCAATTCAACTCTTATACATCATTAGTGAAAGTGAAAAATGGTAGTTTAAAAAACAATTTGGCAATTTCTTTTAAGGTTAAACATGCCCTTACCACATGACCCAGCAATCCCATTTTAGGGTAATCGCCTAAGTAAAATGAAAAATTACATTCACACAAATATCTGTATATGCTTACTACAGTTTTATTCTTAATTGCCCAAAACTAGAAACAACCTATCTCTCAAATGAGAAATGGATTTTTTAAAAAAGCGATACATCCATATAATATCACTTATCGATAAAAAAGAAGGAACTATTGATACATAAAAGGAATCAGACTTAAAAGGATACATACTATGTGAGTCCATATATGAGGTCTTTCCTGAAAGTATCAGCTGTGCAAACTGGTTTGTTTTTTTTTTAATTTAATTTTATTGTTGTTGTATTACATCCATCTTCTTTTTACTCACCTCTGTCCCTTTCCCCCATCCACTCCCCAACAAAGTCAATCCCACTTGTTATCAATGTCCATGGCTCTTCCATACTAGGTTCTTGACTAAACTGCTTCCCTTCTTTTGTGCAAACTGTTTTAATACATATATTAATGTTGACTTGATACTTTCAGGACAGACCTTGTATAATATTCTGAAAAAGAAATGACTATAGAAATGGAGAATGGATCATTTAGTAACAGAGGTCAAAGGCTGGGGAGAAAGGTTTGACTACAAAAAACAGTCTCAAGGATTATTTTTTGGGGGGTGAAGAATTATTCTGTATATTGTGATGATGGATAAAGAACATTCTGCATTTATCAAAATTCATAGAACTGTACACCAATAAGGGTAATGTTTACTGTATCTAGATTAAAGGTAAAACTTAAAAAGCAATTACATTTCTATATTCTATCAACAAAGAGAAAACAAAATTATTAAAAGATTCCCTTTATGATAGCATCAAAAAATCTGAAGGCATGGTAGCCAACCTAACAAATGATGTGCAATAAGGATTTAGGAAAAATTATGAAAACTATTTGTGAGGCATTGCTATAGACTGAATGTGTCCCCCCCCCCCCAGGAATTCACATGTTGTAACCTAATCCCCAGTGTGATTGTATTAGGAGGTGGGGGCCTTTGCAGGCAATTAAGTCATAAGGGTGGTACCCTTGTGAATTAGATTAGAGTCTTTATACAGGAGTTCCCAGAGAGATCCCTGACTTCTGCCATGTGAGGACATAAGAGGATGGCCATTTATTAACCAGGAAGTGATATCTCACCAGACATTGAATCTACCAGTGCCTTAATCTCGGAGTTCTTAGCTCCCAAAACTGTAAGAAATAAATTTCTGCTAAAGCCATGCAGTCTGCAGTATTCTCTTACAGTGGCCCAAGCAGACTTAAATAGGCATATTGAATATCCTTATGAAGAGATACACCATATTCATGAAACTATATCATTCAATACTATACAGATGTCAGTTCTTTCCAAATTAATCTATAGATTTACTGCAATTCCAATAAATATCCCAACAGGAAGGATTTTTGGTGAGGATGTACTTAGATACTGAAACTTTGATTATTAAATGTGTATTGAAATGCAATGAGCCAAAAATGTCCAAGGCACTCTTAACACAAATGAATGATATGGAAAGACTTATTTCCATAATAAGTCTAGACACCAAGACTTATTATAGAGCTGTTGGCATTAAGGTAGTATGATATTGACACAAGTTTAGACAAACCAAGAAGATATACTAGAACACACTAAAATACCTTAATGTATATACATACTTGTTTTATGACAAAATGGCACTATAAAACAGTGGGTGAAGGAATATACTTTTTGGTAAATGGTGCTGGGACAATTGGGTATCCATATGGGAAACAAAATTAATGGAACCCTATTTCACACCAACATCAGGTAAATAGTAGACCTAAAAGCAAGTGATATAACTATAAATGTTCACAGGTAAACTTTTAGAAAATTATATAAGGAGATATCTTCATAATCTTTGAGAGGGGAAAAATAGCTGCAAAACATAAGATCTATAAAAGACATGACAAATGTAGGAGAGAATATGAATAAACAGTAACTTTTATACACTCTTGTTGGAAACGTAAATTGGTACAAACATTTTGTAAAATATTTTTTCATTATCAATTAAAATGGAAGATATGTTTATACTATGACCCAAAAGGTACATCTTGGCTAATAAACAGAAGAGAAATGTGTGAAAATATACACAAATGACATGTAGCTTTTTTCATAACAACCATAAACTAGACAGTCTAAATTTTCTTCAATATGAAAGTATAAATTTTTCTGTTTATATAAACTACTATACAGCTGTGAAAATATTACAATATATGAAACAACATGGATAAATCTCACACACAATCTTGCACAAAAGGAATCAGGTACAAAGAGGGCAGGGCATTACCTAGCAAACCGGGACTTATTTACATGGTACCTTGGTATATGACTCAACAGTTAATGTTGAGAAAAACAGGTCTTTATTTACAATATTCCAACCTTGCAGGGGCTGGAAGCACTCCTGCTCAGAGCCCTGTTCTCCAACTTTTGCTCTCCAAAAGTCTACAAACCAAAATCAAGCCCAATAATTCTGCATCCCTTATCTGTCAGCCCTCTCCTTCAAGATCTGGGGTATGTTGTTCTCAGCTTTCATATGAGAGTCCAGGAAAGCATGTGCTGTGTTACACTGGATCATGGTGAAGTCCAGAAAAGGCACAAGTCCTAAGAGAGTGTCCTGTCTACAAGTCCCAAGTTCCAAGAGTCCAGACCGAGTCGGGTCTGCAAGGCAGAGTCCCTGGTGGCTTCAGAGTCAGCTAGAGGGGGCACAATTAAAGCAGAAGCATGCCTGCTTTCTTACTAGCCTAGGCCATGTGTCTGAGTCCAGACTACAAACTGCATAGCTACTTGCTCCCTCCCACAAGGCTGCTACAACATGCTTCTACATCATGGCACATCTACATCATGCTTCTCCCAGGTGCTCCTTCTTTCCATGCTGCCTGCCCTTCGTTTTAATTTCTGAAATTCTCTACACCTGTTTCCCTTGGGCATTAGCACAACTATCATCTAGCTATCCTCTTGCCATAGATATGCATACATATGCATAGATATTAAGGAGATAAGACCTTAAATGCTGTATTATTTCCTTCTCCAGTCCCCCAAACCATAGGCTGTGAGTAGTATCTGCATCCTGTTTCAAGAGTATAGCATTTTTGACCATGAGAAGGAATATGCCTGCTAACAAAGACTATACGTTAATTGAGTTCAAATTCATAATCAATCTAGCAGCTATTGCTGACAGAGGCCTCTTGCACACTGCATTTCAAGAAGCTGCAGACTAATCTGCCAAGCCTCGTGCACTGTGTTTCTGATAGCTGAGCCCAACCTCTGGAATCATATTTTGACCAAAGGGATGAAACATGCCATGTCTAATCAGCTATGCAGCTATAGTCTCATTTGCATCTTTACTGACCAATCGGAGTGACTTCATAACAACCAATCAGAATGTGTGAAGCAATTGATTTTTCTGGGCAAGATGGCGGAGGAGTAAGTGGAGCTACACCAATCTCTTCCCAGATCACATCTGGAATTACTTTTCTGGAGAAAAAGTCAGCTGGGATTACCAACAGAACACCAGCTGGAAAGAAGCCCTATAACCACGGACAGAACAGAAGAGGACGCTTCATCACAACATGACTGATAGGAATCACAGAAACGTGAAAGGGCTGGTTGGGCCCCCACCAGAGTCAGCAGCCAAAGGAATGGAGCCAGAAGCTCCACCTGAGAAGGATGGGTTCTGGTCCCCAAGCTGGGTTTCCCAGCCTACAGCAACACAACAGAGAGTAGAGCAGCATTCAGCTGAGAAGGATGGAAAGCCTTGGAGTTTACTAGCCTAAGAGTGCTGGAGACAGGGAATTGCTAAGGTGACCACAGTGAAAATGCATTGGCAACCACCTACCCTGAGCTTCAGTGGAGGGAGGGCTGAGTGCACTAGAGACAGGTGGGGAGAGTTTGTGGTGGTGGCCTGGAGGAGGGAAGTGGGGAAACAGCATCGGGGATCCCAGTGCTGACTCATCGCCCACACCTCAGGCAGACTGCACCAAACCACTTCCATACAAGGGGTCCTCATTGCCCCGCCCACTGGAAATAATCTGCCCCGCCCAGCAGTGCCTGAGCCTGAGGTCTGATGATAATTCTTTGATTTACATCTAAATAAACCTCTCCTGCCCTGTCTGAGCACAGATACAATAGTTGGCAACTGAAGAGGTATCTCTCACCCAGCAGAGCCTAGGCCTGGAGCCTGATCACAAACTCTCTGACTTACAGCTGGGTCAGTCAGTCAGTGCCCCACAGAGGCATGTAAGCCTGGTGGCTGATCATAGATTCATTGCTTTGCAACTGAGTCAGTCCTTCTTGCTCAGCAGAACCTGGGCCTGGCAGCTGATGACAAACTCTCTGACTTACAGCTATGTCAGTCAGACAGCCCCACACAGTGGCAAGTGAGCCTGGTGGCTGATCACAAACTCATAGGATTACAATTGAATCTTTCCTTCTAGCCCAGTGGTCCCTTAGCCTGGCAGCTGATCACAGATTCATTGGATTAAAAGTGAATCTAGCCCTGGCTGGTAGCACAGTGGGTAAGGTGCCGGCCTGCGAACCCAAAGGTTGCAGGTTCAATTCCCCAGACAGGGCACATAACCAGGTTGCAAGCCAGGTCTCCAGTCAGATCTGTGGCTGGAGGCAGGTAAAAAGCAACCATACATTGATGTCTCTCTCCCTCTCTGCCTCTCTCCCTTCCCTTCTTCCTAAAAATAATGAAATAAAATCTTTTTTAAAAAAGTGAATCTTTCAGTCAAGACCAGCACTACCTGAGCCTGGTGGCTAATCACAGATTCATCAAATTACAATTGGGTCTTGCTGTCTAGCCCAGTGGTGCCTGACTCTGCCAACTGATCACAGATTCATTGATTTACATCTGAATCTGTCCCACTAGGCAGCACCTGAGCTGGTAGCTGATCCATTGGATTACAAATTGAACTTCTCTATCTAGCCCAGCAGGGCCTGAGTTTGGTAGATGATTCATTGATTTACAACTGAATTGGTCTGTCTCCCCAACCTGCATGTGAGCTGGTGGTGGATCACAGACCAATAGGATTACGACTAAATTAATCCTTCCAGCCTAGCAGTTCCTGAGCCTGGCAGCTGATCACAGTCAGACTGGATTACAATGAAACCTAAAAATGGGGAGAAAAAGAAACAGTCCACCACCAAAAGGAAAGGAGGAATCCCCAGAAAGATCACTAAATGAAATGAAACAGAAGGAAGCAAACTAACAGACATGGAATTCAAAATAATGATAATAGAGAAGCTCAATTAGCTCAGCTAGCTCAAAGAAAACTACAAAAAAACTCCAGGGGAACTATAAAGAATTCCAGGGAAGCTACAAGGAAATTACTAAGAACTACACCAGCATTAAAAGGAAAATAGAAACTATCAGTAAGAGCCAGAAGGAAATGAAGAAGACAATCTCAGAACTTAGGAACACATAGAAGGAATTCAAACAGGTTAGAGGAAAAAGAGGACCAGATCAGCAAATTGGAAGACAACAGGCAAAAATATATTGCAACAAAATTTAAAAAGATTGAAAAACAATGAAGAGGTTTTAAGAGAGATACAGGACAACATGAAAAGCAATAATATCCGTATCATAGGTATACCAGAAGAAGAGAAACAAGGGATACAAAAACTGTTTGAAAAAGTAATGACAGAAAATTTCCCTAAAATAATGAGCAAAAATATCACTCAAGTTCAGGAAGCACAGGAGGTCCAATGACGATGAATCCAAACAGATCCACTCCAAGACAAATTATAATTTAAATGGAAAATTTCAAAGACAGGAGGAAAGATGGTGACAGAGTAGAGAGCAGTGCTGATGGCATTCTTGAGTACAGAACAGCTGGAGGATAGGATAGGGAGCACGAGATGTCTACAGGTCCCTAAGAATAGGATCGGTAAGCATCTGGACTCAGGAGTGCACAGCACAGAGGCTGCAAAAACCTCCAGGTGAGCAGGTGAGATAGTTCCAAACCAGCTGGCAGGCCGAGGTTGGCTCTGGGCAGTGGCAGCCCTACCCAGAGGGACGTCTCTAACTGAAGACAGCTCCAGGCTCCCTGGCAACTAGAAATCTGAGCAATGAAGTGTGGGTAGGGAGGGCAAATGCTAGAGGGAATGAGGAATTGAACTGCAGGGGAGGGACTGTGTGAGAGCCTCACTCCAGAGAAAGAGAGAGAAAGCTCCTCACTGGGCCAGAGGCAGAGGAGAAGAGACCTTCGTGGAGCAGGAGCGGGGAAGCAGAGAAGTGCACTGGCCAGGGCGGCAAGAGGGCCAAAAACGGTGCTGCTGCGCCACTGGGGAAAGAGCAGCTTGAAGCCCTTGTGAGGGGGTAGGCCCAGCCCTGCGCACCCGCACCGGCACTCAGGCTCCCACAGAAACTCCAACTTGTGAGCCAGGAACTTGTAGCTGGTGCAACTGGCCTGCCCATTGCAGGCAACAAAGGCTATGCTGCGGACACTCTGGGAAGCCAGGCAAGCATCACAGAGGCAATGGTGAAAAACTCCTCAAAGAGCTGGACTGCTTGGAGGGTTAGCCTTCGCCCAGGATAACCAGGCACTGTTAGCAGAGAGGGACTGCCTCCTCCAGGAGCTGTGGGGGCAGGGCCAGTCATCACAGGAGCCAGCGAGTTTGCAGGCCACCCTGCAGGGGAGCCAGGTGCACATCACAGGCAGGAACCTCCTCCAGGAGCTGGAGGGGGAGGAGCAGCCATAGACACTACAGAAGCACCCTGCTGGACTTCACATGGAAACAGAGAAGGGAGGGTGCCAAAACACGGGCAGCACTGAAAACCAGCTAGGCTACTGGAGGCCCAACCTACCTGGGGGCTAACACTCAGAATTACCCCTAACTGTGACAGCCATAGGCCCTGCCACTCCAAGACCACACAGCTAGACTATAGACTGCAGAGACCTGACCAAGAAAAAGAGGCAGACTCAGGAAATGGATTGCTGCTAATCTCAAGCACCTGAGTTACACTGAGAGCTACATGAACTATTAATCCTTAACATATCCTTTTCAAAAGTTACTTCCAACCCTCACAATTAGTGTATTTTAAGTAAATACCGTTTATACCATAGTGTACCCCAACTCATGTATTTTTACTCCTTCTGTATCTCAATCCACCTAAATACCCAAGACCCTCCCCATACTCTTGATTTAAAGTCTACTCACTCTCCAGCTACAACCCATTCTCAGTCTTCAATCTAAGTATTCCTCCCCTCCCCAGCCACTGAAACCCTTTCTTTATTATTATTATTATTATTATTCTCTGCTAAAAGCCTGGACCAATCAGGGATCATTTAGGGTGAACATGGAGGTGGATGTGGCAACTATATATATAGGCTTACACTGTTCACTTGTACTTGAGGCTTTCTGATTCTCCTTCTCCTCATTTCTGTAGAATAGAAAAGTTGGTTTTCTCTCTCATATCCCTGCTATCTTTGCTACTCCTCAGTACCCTTCAGAACTATCTATACTTCAGTCAACTTAATCATTTTTCCCCTCATACAAGTCTTAATATACCTACATCCCTATTAAGACTGGCTCAGTTGCAGCTGAGGGTGTGATTAAGCCCAGGGGTTACCCTGGAGGGTATGAGTATACAGTTAGATTCATAGGCAGTTGAAAAGGGAATTAAGAGAAAGGTATCTCTGAAGGTATGGTTATTTTGCCTGGACTGATGGTTCTGTTTTAGGAGCAGCACAAAAACAGTGTATGAGAAAGGATAGAAGGAGTGTCTCTCAATCTGCCAACTGGAAGGAAAGGAGGGACATAGATAACCAATCCAGAATACAACCAGACAGCCCAAGTTAAATGACATAAAAGCTACCCCAAGCAACAAGTGGAGAAAATCTAGGAGACTGCAACACTGAACTCCACAAATCTCCTAACTCAGAAGGGTGCTCAACAAAGGCAAGGAAGCAAAGCAGATTAATCCAAAGGAAAAAAAAAAAAGCAACAACAGATACCCAAAATGGGAGAAAAACAATCAGTCCATCACCCAAAGGAAAGGAAGAATCCCCAGAAAGATCACCAAATGAAACAGAGGTACATGACCTATCAGATATGGAATTCAAAACAATGATGATAGAAAAGCTCAATGAGCTCAGCCAGCTCAAAGAAAACTAGAAACAACTCCAGGGAAGTTACAAGGAACTTACTGAGAGCTGTACCAGCATCAAAAATGACTTAGAAACTACCAGTAAGAGCCAGGAGGAAATGAAAAATAAAATTTCTGAATTGAAGTATACAGTAGAAGGAATCAACAGTAGGCTAGAGGAAGCAGAGGATGGGATCAGTGAGTGTAGGATAATGTAGAGAAATACTCCAAGACAGTACAAGACAATGAAAAAAGGCTGAACAAGAAAGAAGAGGTTTTAAGAGAGCTGCAGGACAACATGAAATGTAATAACATCCATATCATAGGGATACCAGAAGGAGAAGAGAAACAAGGAATGGAAAACCTGTTCAAAAAAGTCATGATAGAAAATTTCCCTAACATGATGAGTGAAAACATTAATCAAGTTCAGGAAGCACAGAGGGTCCCAATAAAGATCAGTCCAAACAGACCAACTCCAAGGAACATTATAATTAAAATGGCAAGTTTCAAAGACAAAGAATCCTAAAAGCATCAGGAGAGAAATGACAAATAACATATAAAGGGGCTCCAATAAGGCTATCAAATGATTATTCAACAGAAACAATTCAAGCCAAAAGGGAATGAAAAAAAGTATTTCAAGTAACGGTAAACAAAGCCTGCAACCAAGAATACCCTACCCAGCAAGATGGAAGGAGAAATAAGGAGTTTCCCAGACAAAAAAAGACTAAAAGAATACATCTCTACCAAACCAGCATTGCAAGAAATGCTAAAGGGTCTGCTTTAAAAAATAAATAAATAAATAAATAAATGAAGAAACAGAGAGAGCCAAAGAGGAATACAGGTGCAAAGTAAGAATATGGCAATGAATAACTATCAATCAATAATAACCTTAAATGTAAATGGATTAAATGCATCAATCAAAAGACATAGGGCAGCTGAATGGATAAGAAAACATGCCCCACATATATGCTATCTTCAAGAGACCCACCTCAGAACAAAAGATCAACACAGATTGAGAATGGAGAGATGGAAATATATATATCAAGCAAATGGACATGAAAAAAAAAGGCTGGAGTAGCAATACTTACTTCAGACAAAATAGATTTCACAATTAAGGCCATAAAAAGAGACAAAGAAGGACACCTCATAATACTTAAGGGAACAATCCATCAAGAAGATACAACTCTGGTAAACATATACACACCCAACATAGGAGCTCCAAAATATGTAAGGAAGATCTTGGAGAACTTCAAGAAGGATATAGATAGCAACATACTAATAGTAGGGAATTTTAATACTCCATTATCAACAATGGACAGATCTTCCAAACAAAAAATCACCAAGGATGTTGTGTCATTGAACAACACTCTAGAGGAAATGGACCTAACTTTTATATACAGATTCTCTTTCCCCAAAGAAGCAAATTACACATCCTTTTCAAATGCACATGGATCATTCTCTAAGACAGACCACATGGTAGGTCACAAGACAAGCCTCCACAAATACAGGAAAATGGAAATCATACCAAGCATCTTCTCAGATTACAATGGCTTGAAACTAGAAACCAATCTCAAAGGACAAAAACAAAAATACTCTAACTCATGGAGACTGAATGACATGCTTTGAAGTAATGAATGGGTACACAATGAGATCAAAGATGAAATCAAAAAGTTCCTGGAAAAAATAACAATGAACACACAACAGCCCAAAACCAATGGGACACAGCAAAGGCAGTGCTCAGAGGTAAATTTATAGCAATACAGGCCTTCCTAAAAAGGTCACAAGAAGTTTACAAAAACAACATAACCATAAAGCTGCAAGAACTAGAGGAGCAACAACAAACAAAGCCCAGAGCAAGTAGAAGGAAGGAAATCATCAAGATCAGAGCAGAACTAAATAACTCAGAGATGCAAACTACAATTCCAAGAATCAACAATTCCAGGAGCTGGTTCTTTTAAAAAATAAAAATAATTGACAAGCCTTTATCCAGACTCATCAAGAAAAAGAGAGAGGGGACCCAAATAAACAGAATCAGAACTGACGGAGGAGAAATCACAACTGATACTTGAGAAATACAAAAGATTGTAAGAAATTATTACAAACAACTGTATGACAAGAAATATGACAACCTGGATGAAATGGACACATTTCTGGAAATGTATAATCTACCAAAACTGAACCCAGAAGAAGCAGAAAGCCTGAATAGGCCAATAACAACTAGTGAAATTAAAAAAGCAATCCAAAATCTCCCAAAACACAAGAGCCCCAGACCAGATAGTTACACAGGTGAATTTTAACAAACATTTAAAGAAGAACTAACTCCTATCCTTCTCAACCTATACTAAAAAATACAGGAAGAGTGAAGACTCCCAAACTCTTTCTATGAGGCCAATATTCTAGTCCCAAAACCAGGGCAAGACATAACTAAGAAAGAAAGCTACAGGCCAACATCTCTGATGACCATAGATGCTAAAATTCTCAACAAAATATTGGCCAACCAGATTCAGCAGTATATTACAAAGATTATACACCATGATCAAGTGGGTTTCATCCAGGGATGCAAGGATGATACAACACTCATAAATCAATAAATGTAATACACCACATCAAGAAATTGAAAGATAAAAACCATATGATCATATCAATAGATGTTCAAGCAGCATTTGATAAAGTACAGCAACCACTGATGATAAAAAACCTCAGCAAAATGGAAATAGAGGGAGCATACCTCAACATCATAAAGGCCATCTATGAGAAACCTGAAGCCAACTTCACACTTAATGGACAAATACTAAAAGCTTTCCCCCTAAGATCAGGAATGAGACAAGGCTGTCCACTTTCTCCACTTCCTTTCAACATTGTCTTAGAAGTTCTAGCTATAGCCATCAGAGAAGAAAAAAGAATCAAAGGTATCCAAATTGGAAAGGAAGAAGTCAAAACTGTCATTATTTGCAGATGCTATGATAGTGCACATAAAAAACCCAATGGGCTCCACCAAAAACTTACTTGACCTAATAAGCAAATTTAGAAAAATAGCTGGATATAAAGTTAATATCCAGAAATCAAAAGCATTTTTTATACCAATAATGAAACATCAGAACTAGAAGCAAGGAAACAAATCTGATTTGCCATAGCAACAAGAAAAATAAAGTACCTAGGAATAAACTTAACTAAGGAGGTAAAAGACCTGTACTCAGAAAACTACAGAACAATGAAGAAAGAAATTGAGGAAGATACAAATAAATGGAAGCATATACCATGTGCGTAGATGGAAGGAATTAACATCATTAAAATGTCCATACTACCCAAAGCAATCTATACATTCAATGCAATTGCAATTAAAATACCAATGACATACTTCACAGATATAGAAAAAATACTTCAAAAAATTATATGGAGCCAAAAACACCCACAAATACCCTCAGCAATCTTGAGAAAGAAGAATAAGGTAGGAAGAATCACAATACCAGATAACAAGCTACAGTACAAAGCTACTGTCATCAAAACAGTCTGGTACTGGCATAAGAATGGGCATATAGACCAATGGAACAGAATACAGAGCCCAGAAATAAACCCAGGACTCTATGTTCAATTAATATTCACCAAAGGGGCAAGGAACATAAAATGGAGTAAAAACAGTCTCTTCAACAAATGATGTTGGGAGAACTGGACAGCAACATGCAAAAAAAAAAAAAAAAACTAGACCACCAACATACACCATACACCAGAATAAACTCAAGATGGAGAAAGGACTTAAACATAAGTAGTGCCACTATAAAGGTCCCAGACAAAAATATAGGCAATAAAATTTTAGATATCCTACCCAGAAATATGTTTACTGACACTTCTCCAAGGGCAAAGGAAATCAAAGAACAAATCAACAAATGGCACTATATCAAATAGAAAAGTTTCTGTTCAGCTAAAGAAAACACCAGCAAAATTCAAAGGGAACGAACTGTATGGAAAAACATAATTGCCAATGATACCTCAGACAAGGGTTTGATCTCCAAAACATATAATAAACTAATGGGACTCAACCCCGGGGAGACAGACAGCCTAATTTAAAAATGGGCAAAGAACCTGAACAGATAACTCTCTGAGGGAGACATACAAGGGGCCCAAAGGGATATGAAAGAATGCTCCACATCACTAGCCATCAGAGAGATGCAAATTAAAACCAAAATAAGATAGGACCTCACACCTGTCAGAATGGCAATCATCAACAAATCAACAAACAACAAGTGTTGGTGAAGATCTGGGGAAAAGGGAACCCTGGTGAACTGTTGGTGGGAATGCAGGTGGTGCAGCCACTATGGAAAACAGTATGGAGTATTTTTAAAAAACAAAAAATGGAACTGCCTTTTGATCCAGCAATTCCACTACTAGGACTATACCTGAAAAATCCTGAAACACCAATTCCTAAGAACCTATGTACCAACTATGTTCATAGCAGTGCTATTTACAATAGCCAAGTGTTAGAAACAGCCTAAGTGCCCATCAGTGGATGATTGGATCTAAAAACTTTGGTACATTTACACAATGAATAACTACATAGCATAAAGAAAGAACTCCTAAACTTTGAAACAACATGGATGGAACTGGAAAATATTATGCTTAGTGAAATAAGCCACTTAGTGAAAGACAAATACCATATGACCTCACCCATTTCAGGACAATAATGCACAAAACAAACAAATAAGCAAAACAGAACCAGAACCAATGAATAGACCTCAGTGGGCAGAGGGGTGGGGGAGGAAGGAGAAGGAAATAAAGAAGGGGAGCAGTTTAGTCAAGGAACTAGCATGGCAGAACCATGGACATGGACAACAAATAGGATTGACTTTGGTGGGGAGTGGGTGGGTGGGGAAGGTGGCAAAGGGGAGGAAAATGGGATGGATGTAATAAAACAACAATAAAATTAAATTATTTTTTAAAGGAACCAGTTACATTAATATAATTAATAGGCCTTCAGTGGGCAGAGGGCAGTGGGGAGGTGGGAGGGGGAGGAGGAGGCAAAGTGGAGTAGTTTAGTCAAGGTACTAGCATGGGCGTACCATGGACAACAAGTTAGATTGACCTTGGGGGATATTGGGTGGGTGGGGAAGGGGACAGAGGAGAGGAAAAAGGGGATAGATGTAATACATCAACAATAAAATTAAATTTAATAAAAGGTGAATGAAATTGTGGGAAAAAAATGAATGTGTGAAGCTGACCAATCAGGACAGTACTATTTGGACCAATCGGACTCTAAACTTAGATCTTCCATTTTTATAAAAATGGACTAATTAGGGACTAGGTTGCACACCTTCTGTATATAGGTGGGACTCCCCTTTTTCTGGCTGTCTAGCACATTTGGTTTCCTCTGGAGGCTGTTGTGTATGATAGAAAGAGACAAAGGTAGGAAGCCCTTCCTGGGTACTGACTTTATTTTGTTTCTTATCCTGTGTGGTAGTTACACATGGGCATTCAGTTTTATATCCTTCATTGAGCTGTAAACTCATGGCTTATGTGCTTTACTGTATGATATTTACATTTCACTGTTTTAAAAATCTTTCAAGACAAAGAATAGACACTATCCAACACAAATTCTCTCAGCTTGACACCTTACTCATAAATGCATCTGCATGCATGCTTTTTCTTGCCTTTTCCTCTCTAGCCTCAATGATACAGCATCTCTTCTCCTGTCTCCTCTGAGCCCTTTCACCACCAATTAACCTCGTTTTCCAATATCTTGAACTCTCATTCCACTGCTTCATCCTACAAATATGCTAAATCCATCTAGTATATCCCAACTGTTTTTTCTCCTTTTTCCACTTCCATTTCCTTTCCTCCTTTCATCATCAAACTTTAAAAAGCTAATATGTAGAGGGCTCCTTTCCTCCTGAGACAAGATGTCTTACCAGAAAAAGCAGCCTACCTCTCAGCCCTCAGTGATCCGCTGGGGTGGGTGTGGGGGTGTACTTTCTGCCATGGTGGTAGCAATGGCAAAAGCAGCTTCTAATAACAGCAGTGGCTATGGCAGCAGCTCCTGTGTCTGCAGTGATGTGGCGGCAGCAGTGACAGTTATGGTGGCAGTTCCAGAGGGAGCAGTGGCAGCTCAGGTGGTTAAGGCTCTGGCTGTAGCTACTCTGGTGGCATGGCTTCTTTGGGGGCGGCTGCTGTAGAGAATGTGGAGAAGGTTAGGGTGGAGTTGTCAAGTTCCTTGAATGCAGCTGGTCCAGTGGCAGCGGAAACTCAGACTATGGCTCAGATTTGGTGGCTACTCCAGTGGCAGTGGCGCCTCCAGCCAGCAGGTCTCATGCCAGAGTTAGGGAGGTATCTGTAACAGTAGCTGCCAAGCCAGTGGCTGCAGGTACTCTGGTGGCAGCTCCTGCTACAGCGGCAGCAATTACTTGGTTATTCTTGCAGCAATAGCAGCTCTGGGGGCCACTAACCAGCCGCAGTGGGTGCTCCTCTGGCAGTGGCTCTGGCTACTTCTTCCGGCAGACCACCCAGACCTCGTGTACACACCAGCAGAGCTAGTGTGAAGTACTTTGGTGGTAGTGGCTATATCAGCTCCTCTGCTGGCAGTGGCTGCATCACCCGCAGTCCCAGCAGGTGGCAGCCGCGGCCATGGCTTTGTTGGCAGTGGCTACATCACCGGGGGTCCCAGCAGATGGTGGCTCAGGCTGCGGCAGCTCCTCAGCTGGCAGCAGCTATATCACCGGTAGTCCAGGTAGGCAGCAGCTCCGGCTGCGGTCATGGCTTTGCCGGCAGTGGCTGCATCAGCGGTAGTCCGGGTAGGCAGCGGCTCCGGCTGCGGTCATGGCTTTGCCGGCAGTGGCTGCATCAGCGGCGGTCCAGGTAGGCAGCGGCTCCGGCTGCGGTCATGGCTTTGCCGGCAGTGGCTGCATCAGCGGCGGTCCAGGTAGGCAGCGGCTCCGGCTGCGGTCATGGCTTTGCCGGCAGTGGCTGCATCAGCAGCAGTCCAGGCAGATGGCGACTCCGGCCATGGTCATGGCTTTGCTGGCAGTGGCTGCATCAGCGGTGGTCCGGGCAAATGGCGTCTCCGGCTGCGGCGGCTCCTTGGCTGGCAGTAGCTCCATCATTGGTGGTCCAGGCCAGCAGCTCTGGCTGCGTCCAGGGATCCGCTGCCAATGGCTACTTCACTGGCGGTCCAGGCAGACGAAGGCTCCGGCTGTGGCCGTGGCTCCACTAGCAGTGGCTGCTTTACTGGCAGTCCGGGCAGGCACTGACTCTGGCTACAGCGGTGATTACTCTGAGGTTGGCTTCAGCAGTGGCAAGGGTGTCCAGGTCTGCCACCAGATCCAACAGAAGCAGGTAACTACCTGGCCATGCAAATAAGGCCCCCTGGATGCCACAGAGGCAAATGAGCAGGAGGTGTTCTCCTCGGGCACTAAAAAGGGCTCAGTACTCTCATAATATTGCCATGAGGTTTCCAAATTCTTCACATTTTAACCTACCTAAAAGAAGTCATTGAGTACTCATGCTGCATCTCATTCTGCAGATTTTCCTCCATGATTTCTGTACAACTACCTCCCAAACCCTATGCCTCCTCTGCCAATAAATTTGCAAATCATGAGGGAAAAAAGTTAATGTACATACGATTACTGTCTCCATTTTACTCTTTAATCAATTGAAATCTTTCCATATTTCATCTCACTGTCTCCTCTTTCTTAATGTTCAACAATGACCTTCTTAATTGTCAAGTCCAATGGGTAAGTTTCAGGTGTCATCTTTTTAGCCTTTTCTATTGTATTTGATATTAGTAATCTAATTCTTTGAAATCATCTTCTCCTTTGGCTTCCAGGACACTACTCTTTCCTGGGTTACCTTCTGCTTCTGGTACTCTTACTAAGAAGAAGAAATGTATTTTAGAGTAGTCTGGATCCAAAATAATTCTTTTACCTTCTACCTCTCTTGCTTATTCTGTCATCATTGAGGGTTTTCTTACCTCTGTCTATTCTTTAACTGTTGGTGTTCCCTAGAGTTTTTCCTCAACCAACTGCTCTTCTCACTCTAAAAGTTCTTTTTAGATAATCTTACCTACTTTCATGAATTAAAAGACCATGTACATGCCAATGATTCCCAAATTTATATCTACCACCCTGACTCCTTTGCTAAGTTTGAGACTGGCCTTATGGCCATACACCTTGTGCACATTCACAGGGCTCCATGTTTAGTAGGGCTCAGCACTTCATTTAATGTTGTGCTGTCACTACCTTGAAATTATTCATAATTTTAAAACAAGTGACTCTGCATTTTAATTTTTCATTGAAACTCTCAAATTATGTAGCCAGGCCTGCCTAAGCTTCTGGAATATATTTAAGTGTCCACTAGACACACTTCTCTCTATCCAAATCTGCACTCATATAATTTCTATCTCAATGTTTCTAATATTCTAACCACTACCCTATCTTTAGTTGATCATAACATTCAGCTACCTGAGAGCCATCTTTCATTTCTCCCTCTCACTCCCTTTCTACATCAAATCCCACCAAATCCTGCCACCTAACTTTCTACCTTTTCCTTGAATTATCTTTCCTCATCCATTACTGTTGACCTGCTTCAAATCCTCATTATCATTTGTCTGATATATTGCAATAGTTCTCTTTAAAAGGTTGTCCTCCTTCTAGTCTTGTCCCTTTCAAATTCATCTTTCATAGTTCTGCTAAGCAGAGCTACACACATTGTGTAACTCTGGGTAATATCACTCATTTGATGCAATGCAGTAGCCCTACTAATGAGACTGATTATTTTTAAATGCAAATATAGTTATGCTAATGCCCTACTTGAAACTCTTCAATGGCACCCCATCAACTACAGAATAAAATTTAAGCTCTTTAGCCTAGACCAATAATTCTCAATCATTTTCATCTCATGGAACACATAAACAAACTACTAGAATTTTGCAGAACATCAAAAATATAGAATATATATATATATATATATATATATATACACATACATATACACATATATATATATATATACACACATATATATGTATGTATTTGCCAATCTGAAAAAATAGGTATAATTTTGATTCATTCAAAATTGTCATTTTTATTTGACAGTCTAAAGGAAAAGAGGTCAGTGCCCTTGACTAATTAGGCATTTCATGTTTTAAAAATCCTTGCAGCACACCAGTTGAAAATCACTGGTCTAGGACCTAACAACCTCTCCTGTTCTTCAGTCTCATGTTCTATGAACAAACCTGTATTCAGAATTCCCTGTTCACACCATGCTTTTTCCTTTGCATGGAATGTCCTCCTTAGTCCCCTACTCTTTAATTCTTTTAATCTGGGTAATTTCTGTAAAGATTTGGATATTAGGCACTGCAACCCTAAGAACCTCAGTGAAAAGCCTCATAGCAGAACTTGGTATGGAGGGGCTTCAGGAAACAGCAGAGCTCATCTTTGAGTGGATCACACTAGCCTGGAAGAGGAACAATGAGATATTTGTTGCCAGAGTCTCAACCAGAGCCCTGCTGTATTTGTTCTGTTTTTGTGTTTCTCGGACTGCCTAAACCTCAAGATTCTGCTATAATTGAAGGAAAGTGAAAGGATCCCAGAAAGCAATTGATATTGGACTTTGGCCAACAGTGCTGACTATAGGATTTCATATAGGATTTATTTATTTTCCTACTTTAATCCAATTGTTTTTCTAATTTTTAATGTATTTAAAAATGGATGTGCAAAGCAGTTCATTTCCAATAATTGGTATGTCTAAAATAGAGTTAAACAACAGTATTGTTTCAGCTACTAAATATAATGCTAACTCTGAAGCTATACTAAGTTCTGTGACAAATCTTCAGTTCTGTACTTCAAAATTGCTCAAAAATGATACTTTCAAAATTATACCAACAAAGCCTGTATGCTCAAATTTATCCTAACACTAGCAGTAACATGCACAAAGCAAAACCATAGTTACAATAAAATTCTATTTTCTCTATTTCACAGATCAGAGAATTAATTTCCTTTTAATTAAAAGTTTAAAATATAAGTTATCTTCTGTTTGGTGAAGAATGCAAGAGGAAGAATGCTGTGAACATCCCCTTCTTTAATGTATATTGATAGCAAAAGACCTATAAAGATATGTACCAAAAAAAAAAAAAAAAAAAGATATGTACCAAACTCTTAAAAAGTAAAAAATAAAATAAAATATAGGTTATCTTATTTTTAGGTTTTCATTAAACTTTTACTTTGATATAATTATAAATTCTTTTGGAATTATAAGAAATAATCCAACCCTAGCTGGTGTGGCTCAGTGAATTGGTGCCATCCTGCGAACCCAAAGGTAGCTGGTTCAATTCCCTAGTCAGGGCACATAACCAGGTTGCAAGCCAGGTCTCCAGCCAGGTCTGTAGCTGGAGGCAGGTGAAAGGCAACCATACACTGATGTCTCTCTCCCTTCCCTTCTCTCTAAAAATAATAAATAAAATCTTTTTTTAAAAAAAAGAAAAGAAATAATCCAGAGAGGTCTTGGGGACCTTTCATTCAGTTTCCCCCAATGATAATAATAGTACAATATCACAACTGATCTCATTCAAATGTCTCTGGTATTAGTTGTATTTTTCTATGTATTTAGTTCCATACCATTTAGCTGCCTGCATGAGATTGTGCATCTATCAGCACAGTCAAGATATAGAACAATTCCATCATTCTAAGATTTTTCCCACTTTGCCCTTTTATAATCACACCTACTTTCTGCAACCATCCTCTGAACCAAAACCCTAAGTCCTGCCAACCACTAAATGTTCCCAATTGCTATTACTTTATCATTTAAAAACTTTAAATAAGCAAAATTATATAGTACATAACTTTTGGGGATTGGCTATTTTTCATCCATCATATTATCTAGAGATATTTTCTATTATATTTTTCAGTTTGCATTTGGTTTTTTTCTATAACTTCTATTTCCTTGCTACACTTTTCTATTTTTTTCATTGGTTTCTAGCATGTTTATCATTGCTCATTGAAGCATTTTCATAATGGCCTCTTTAAAGTCTTTGTCAGATAATTCCATCATATGATTCATCTCAGTGTTTGCATCATTCAGTTATTTTTTCTCATTCAAGTTATTTTAATTGCTGTCTATATGACAGGTGAACTTTTTAAATGTATTCTGAATATTTTGTCTGTTGTGTCAGGAAACTCTAGTCCTATGTAAATCCTCTACTTTAGCTGGCATTCTCCTTGTTTAACTTTAGTATATAGGTTATGGTCTACTTCTGTGTGCTGTGGTTCCAATAACATTTTAATTTTCAGAGCTTTTGCTGTGTTTTGATCTGCTTGGAGTATCTGGTGCCTCTTTGGCTCCCACTGGTCTATGCTTATTCTACCTATGAAGGCAGACATTACTTCACCCAGGCCAGGTTGTGTGGTGTCTCTAGCTAAGGAAAGGGAGTTTTCATGAAGAAGGAAAACACTTTTAGCACTTGCCTCCTTATGGCATAATTCTTCCTCCCAGGGCAGCCTAGCCAGTCTTTGTTGGGAGATGATTCTGAGGCCCATAGACAAATGAAGTGTCCAGCCTGGGCCACTGGTTCTGCAGAGATCCTACTTGTAAGAAACACCCTGTCCATCCAGTGCCTGTCAGTGGGGAAGGGAGGCTCAAGGACCACAGGAACAAAGGGGTTTATTTCCAGGAATTATAGCTGTACTTAGTGGTGAAGAGCAGAGAAAAATGAGTACATGCCATCTTATCTGGATAAGAAGGCCTCTTTATTCTCTTTTATGCTAGTTAAGATGTCTTAGTATTAAACTAATCTCTTCCTTCTTTTAAGTTGTAGAGGATTTCAAAAATAGTTATTGCTTCACATTTAAGAAACTTATTATCTCTTATTTCTACAGCCAACTGGATTATTCCCCAATAAATTAACTGAGACAGTCATTGGTGTTTTTGTTCAATGTTGTCACTTAAAAAACATTTTTCTTGATGTGTAACATACAGAAAAGTGAACAAATCTTAAGTTTACATTCCAGCAAACAATTAAAAAATAAACACACCCATAAAATATTTCTTTTAAAAAATAAAGAATCTAAAGATCTAGTTCACAAAAATATGAATATACTTAACACTATAGAAGTGTGCACTTAAAAAATGGTCAGGATGCTAATATTCTGTTATGTGCCTTTTACCAAAATTTTAGAAAAAGAATCTGGGAAACAAAACTGCTAAATTCTAAAAAAAAAAAAAAATACCAATAATACCTCCATACTCACAGATTAGCAGAGGTCAGTGAAGCAAATTACCAGCATGTAAACCCTATGTCTTTGACTCCTTTTCCTCCCGCATATTGGGGGAATCCACATATTTGTTTTTTTGTTTGTTTGTTTGTTTTTAAGATTTTATTTCATTATTTTTACAAAGAAGGGAAGGGAGAGAGGCAGAGAGGGAGAGAGACATCAATGTATGGTTGCTTTTCACCTGCCCCCAGCCACAGACCTGATTGGAGACCTGGTTTGCAACCTTGTTATGTGACCTGGCTGGGGAATCGAACCTGTGACCTTTGGGTTCGCAGGCCGGCACCTTAACCACTGTGCTACCAGCCAGGGCTTGGTTTTTTTAATTGTCTGTTTATGCAAAAACAAATGTGGTACCTGTTACACCTTAAATAAGTGTTGCAGGAAAAGCAAAGAATAGCTGCTCTAGTTGAAGTCCAGATAGTATAGCAGCCCTGCCCTTTTCACTTGACTTTTCACTGCACAGTCATCAGGAATGATGTACAAATTAAGTGAAATAAAATAGGTGAAAGGTCTGCTACATGGCACATGTTCTTTAAAAGCTTGTTGAATATGGAGATGAAATGAGAGGGTCATAAAGACCAGCTCATATTATAAACATGTTGCTAACATTTTTTAAAATGAAAACCAGGAAGAACAGTCAAGGAGTGGGACTTACTTTGTGTGCCAAGTGCCATAAAAAAGTAATTTATAAATAGTATCTCATCTAACCATCTATAATTAATGATAAGAAAGAGGTCCTATTAATTTTCCCACTTGATAGATTTCAAAATTAAAGCTCAGAAAGATTAGAACAACTTGCCCACAGGCCCATAGTAAAAAAAAAAAAAAAAAAAATGTAGAACTAGGGTTTCAATTATTTACCTTCAGTCCAGAAACAAAGTCAACCCTGTCCAAAGAATAATCCAGTCCCAAGTATATGCCCAGACTTCTCTCTCCACTTCTTTGCCTTCTATTTTATACTCTAGTAACTGAATACCCTTTCCCTCAACCAACCATTGCACATTTACACCTGCTGTTTCTCACTTCTATGCTTTGTTCCTACTACTATGAACTTGGCATCCTCTACCTTTCCCTCTCCCTCTCCCTGTCCTGTTACATGACTAAGTCACCTCTTCTTGGAAATCTTTCCAAATCCACACAGATATTCTATATTTACATCTATATTGTATCTAATATGATTCCTGGTACATGCTTGTTATCCAGTAAGTGCTTATTGAATGATTAAATGATTGAGTAAATAGACCCTAGATTTTTTGTCCCCCTCTTTAGCTATTTATCCATCTAATTCTGAATTTTGGAGCCATCTTCTTATGCCAAGCATTCTACTATTATTTACTTAATATTTTTCTTTAACTCAAGTCCCTTGTCAATATTTTAAATCAATTTAGCCTTGTTCTAAGCAAATTTTGTGAAATCATGAGCTGTATGTATTAGAAATATATATATATATATATATATATATATATATATATACACACACACACACACACACACAGTCTAATATATATTAAAATGAACACATAATTATTGAAAGTAAAAATTATCACCTAATTCTGGATGGTGGCTCTGTGGATTGGTGCTGGCCTGTGGACCCAAAGGTCGTTGATTCAAATCCCAGTCAGGGCACATAACCAGGTTGCAAGCCAGGTCTCCAGACAGGTCCATAGCTGGAGGCAGGTGAAAGGCAACCATACATTGATGCTTCTCTCCCTTTCTTCCTTCCTCCCTGCCCTTCTCTCTGCAAATAATGAATAAAATCTTTTTCAAAAAATGATCACCTGTTTACTTCCTAAATCATCTGGTAAACCTCTAGTTGTACACTTATCATACTTAAGGAAATAATCATCTAACATCACTGCTGTTGTTGCATTATGCCTGGATCTGCTGGGCAGAGGAAGCTGGGTAGGGTGAATGTCAGCTGGATTATTTTGTGATAATTATCACTAGGACAGGCAACTTAATACTGGAACCATCTTGACTGAGTCAGGAAGTCCTTACAAAGCAGCAATTGCCCATCATACTGCTTGACAGTCTCTGGAACATGGCATTCTAAACTTGATCCTGGAATGCTTACATGGTGCAAGAAGTTCAGCCTAAGTCATACCTGCCCCAATCAAGATGCTCCTGCCATTTTTTAAAAAAGATTTTATCCATTATTTTTAGAGAGAAAAGGGCAGGGAGGGAGGAAGAAAGGAGGAGAGACATCAATGTATGGTTTCCTTTCACCTGACTTCAGCTGGGGACTTGGCTGGAGGCCTGGCTGGAGACCTGGTTTGCAATCTGGGTATGTGCCCTGACTGGGAATTGAACCAGCAACCTTTGGGTTCACAGGCCAGTGCCTACCTACTGAGCCACTAGCCAGAGTGCACCTGCTATTTTTAAACTGCATTCTGGCCCTGGCTGGGTTGCTCAGTTGGTTGGAGCATTGTCCTGTACACCAAAATGTTGTGGGTTCAATTCTCAGCCAGGGCACATGTCTAGGTTGCAGGTTTAATCCACATATGCAGGTTGTGGCATATGTGGAAGGCAGCAGATCAATATTTTTCTCTCACATCCATATATTTCTCTCTTTCCTTTCTCTCTCTCTCTCTGTCTCTGTCTCTCTCTCTCTCTCCCCTCTCTCCCATTATTCTTTTTTATTTTATTATGTTTGGGCCTTTAAGAAACATATACCATTAGATATACCAGTATTTAGAAAATATCTATATACTCTAGTTTTGGGGAAGCATACATGTCACAAACCAACTAGAAGTTCTAAGACTTTACTAAGCTTATCAAAAAGGTAGGCTCTGATCTATAGGATCCTGAACCTTCAGGTTTTGAATGTTTTGATTATAGTAAAATAATTTCAAGTGACTGAACTAAATTCCCAGGTGTTTTTCTTCTAGAATGAGCCAATCACTTTGAAGTTATATATTCCCTTGCAAGAATATTCAATTCCTTAAGCTTTGTGATCTGTCTTTGGAAAACTTGAGTAAAAAGTAACTTTCTGTACAGTAAGAATGAATTTACCAGAACATACCCAATATTAATTATAATAAAAAGTAGGATAGTATATATGTGCCATGTTCACTTTAATGACTATTTTATAAGCTAGCAACTGCTCTATAGAGACTATTTCTTAATCAATACGATCAAAGTGCAGTTGTAGGTACATGCAACACTTTAACATTACTCTTGGTTATCTGGCATTGATTATAAATAAAAAAGGGTAAGTGTACAAATATATATTTTCAGGAAGCTATTGTTGGAGACTGAGAAGATTTAACGCTATGGCTTTGGTAAGCACCCCAGTTGAGCTGCAGGAAGGCATTTAGGAGTAGAATCTGCAGCATCAAAGGATAATTCTCTAAAAGAGGTGGGTATTTTCTCAATTAATTTAAGTTCTGAAGCTTTCAGCTGTTGAGGACTAGGAACAAGATCTAGGGAAGAAGAGAACCATCATCACAATCACTTCAGAAAGGTGTCTACACCATTTGGCTCATGATGCTATATGGTCCAAAAGCCTTTGGTGGTCTGATATGGACAAGAAAAATATTAGTACACAAACCACATACCACCATTAAAATTCAAAAATCTTTTTTTTTTCATTTAAAAAAGTATTTAGAATACATAAAACAAGGCAATATTTCTTCTTTTTTCTTATCTTCTGATATGGGATCTATTAGCTCCTCCACTGTTTCACTTTTGCTCTCTGAGCCAGGGTTGGTATCACTGGTCCCTTCCTCTGCCATGTTTTCTACCCACTTCCTGTCCACTCTTCTTGCCCTCAGGAGTAGATGTGCCTTCTTCACCATTCTGTTGACTTTCTGCCATGTCTTTAAGGTGTGTCTCCTCTGTCTCCATGGGAATGCTCTCATCTTCTGTCTTTTCTTCAGTCTTACTGGCTGCTTGTTCTTCCTCAGGAATACTACTGCTCTAACTGCTCTCAGCTTGCTCTGCTGCCTCCTTCTCCCTTTCCTCCTGCCTTTTGCGAGACCGCTTCTCAAGCTATGCAATTTCAGCTGCAATTTTTTCCATATCCACTTCTATTTTCAAACCACACAACCTTTTAAGTTCATTGTTAAATGAATATGTGCTTTCCAGGAATTTCCTCTTCTTTTCCTGGTGCTGCTCCTCTATTTGAAGTTCAGCTTCTAGTTTTGCCTGATGAACCATTAAGGACTGCACCTGTTGTTTGAGGACCTGCATTCTAGCTGTTGTGACAACTGACTGAACGTCTGGTACCACACTCTTACTAAGGATTTCATTGATGAGGCGGTGGTTTCTCTGGAAATGGGAGGTGACTGTATGTTTCATTGAAAAGCCATCATCATAATCATCTGGATCTTCAGTAGGCTGGATGCTCATGTAAGATTCTCCTTTCTCCATGCAAGACTGCCTCTGTCAAATTTCTTCCTCTAAAGCAGCTTCTGCACAACTTTTTGCATTTATGTAAGCAAGGTATGTGGGGGAATTATGGTAGGCCTTCATAGATTCATTGTACTCTATCTTTTCTGCTTTGAACTTGTTTAAATATTCTTGTTTTTCTTCATCAGTGAGATCTCACCACATGCCACCAATAATCTTGCCAATCTCCCACACCTTTAGGTCAGGGTTGGAAGCCTTTAGTTGGTCCCAGACCTTTCTGCTGTACCTCATGTAAGGCATCAGCAGCTTGTCTGGTGGTTTGGTGGGTTTTGGAATTGTGATACCAGTGGATGCCATGACCCGGCTATTGGTGCCCAGGTTCCCTCCCAGCCTGTAGTTGTTGTAGGCGAGATGACTGTATAGATTGTATCCCAAAATCCTAGCTGTGCTGGGCATTTGTGTTGCAGAACTGAGGGTGGGAGGTGGGGCATAAGATGGTCTTTTTGACATTTTGGAAGATTAAGTTCTCAGTTTCTTAAGAATGAATCTGAGACACCACAGGCAGAAAAACACCCACAGCTCCAGCCTGGCTTTCCTTTGTCCCTCTTGAATAAATGAATGAATGAATGAACATGTCCTTAGGTGATAACTAAAATTTTTTAATTGGATTTGGGCCCCAAGTCCTTTTATTTTTATTTTTTTAAAAACTTTATTGAGATGTCATTTAAATACCATAAAATCCACCTGTTTTAAGTGTAGAATATTTCTATCATCCTAGAAGGAAATCTGGCTCTAAGTCTTGAGTTCAAGCCTTCCCAGTATGTCACACAATGTGTAATACTGAACATGCAGCAGTATAGCAGTGCTGGTTCATAACTGGGTGATTGGGAACAACTTTTCTGTGCTCATTCATAACTGGGTGATAGGGAGCAATTTTTCTGAACTTAATTTTCCTTATCTGTAAAATTGCCAGAAACTCTGACTTAATTGGTGCACTGGAGCTTGGGCACTGATATTATTTTTCAAGTTCTTCAATGTGTAGCTAAGGTTAAGAATTACTGTGTTCATTGGAGAATTAAATGAAAGCATGTGATAAAATACCTTGTATACAATAAATATACAAGAAATATAAGCTATTATTAATATAATAATCATTACTGTTAAGCTTATTCATTGGTTACATTTTCTAGTTTCCATTCTGGTAACTTAGCCACAGTTTGCCTTACTCTGGCAAGCCCACGCATCTCCAGCCCCAAAGACCAGGCCAGCTTTCTGAATCATGTTTGCTGGCTTTGAAAATTATCCTTTGCCCTCCTAGCAAAACTTCTGTGATGAGCCACTACCACTGAGAACACACATATTCCACACATTTTGGTTGAAGCCACCTGTAGCCTGGTTTGTGGGTGATTGTGAATAAACCCTCATATTCTGCTTCTCTGTGGAGCTTGAGATATAGCAGGTGGTCATGGTAATCCCACATTGCCCCTTTCTCCCTCCCTTTTATCCAGGGACATCAGGCTACAAGAGAACAAGCTGTTCTTCTATCTTACTAACAGGATGGGGGAAGGGAACCAGTCCAGCTCTATGCATATGAGTCACACATGAGCTGCATACAAACTTCAGGTGAATCTGTTGTTTTGGAGGGTGTTTTTCTGTTTTGTTTTGTTTTGTTTTTAATATTAAAAGCCACTGATGCTGGTTTTGAGCCTAAGCATGACATCTAACGTGTCTACTTGTTAGTGATCACCCTGAAAGCAACAGTTAGTGTTTATTGAATGCCATGTGCTGTGTTAAAGTGCCTATTTATGGATGATCTTAATCTCCAGGTCTATTTTTGTCATCTTCATTTTCCAGATAAAAAAACTTGGAGGCTCAGAGAGGTGAAGTAACTTGCCTCAAGGTAGCAGGTATAGGAGCCCAAGAAATCTGGCTCTGGAGATAATGTGCTTTTAGCCAAATTTCTAGACTTAATCCTAGATATGCAAAGGACCTGAGTTTCTCCAATCCAACCCCCTTATGTTGTCAGTGCAGAAAACTGAGGCCAACCTATGGAAAGGAACATTTTCCTGAACTGTGGTCATCTTTTAAGAAAATTCATATAACAAATATTTATTGAGCACCTACTAATGCCAGGCCCTGTGTTAGTTGCAGATATACAGGTGATGTTTCCTTTTTAAGAAAAATCCTAACCCTAATGAAGGCTTATACTGTAGGGGAGAAACAGATTATAAATAAATTAATCAAATAAATACAGTATAAGTTGATAAATACAAAACAAGGAAGTGGCAAAAGGAGTATAGAAGTGGCTGCAACTTTAAATAAAGCAATATCAGGGAAGATCTCACTGAAGAGGGCATTATTATAATTAAGATAGAAAGGGGTGAGGGAGTGAATTATTTGAGTATTTGGGGGCAGATTTTTCCAGGTAGAGAAAACAGCTAGTTGCAAATCCTCTGTGGCAGGGGCATACCTGGTATGTCCAAGGATCAGCAAGAGAACTAGTGTGGCTGAAACAGAGTGAGCATGAAGCAAAGTAATAGGACCTGATGATGTAGAGCTAAAGAGGGAAAAATATGCATAGATTTGTAAGTCATTGTAAGATCTTTTCTTTTTACTCTGAATGAGATAATAAGTCATTGAAGGATTAGAAGCAGAGGAATGATATGATCTGTCTTGAGAATTAAAACATCCATCTGGCTGCTATAAGGAAAACAGACCGTACAGGGGCAAAAGTAAAAACAAGGGGATGAGTACAGTTTAAGTGGAAACAGTCAAAAGGATGAAAAAGTAATCATTTTAGAGTGAATATTGAAGGTAGACCCAGATGTAAGGGAAGAGCAGTTGTGAGGTGTGAGAGAAAGAGAAGAGTCACAAGTGCCTGGTTCTGGCTCCTTCACACTTACTGCTGGGCCAAAGAATTACTTTGACCAAACAATTGCCATTATTATCCTCTCTTCTGGTCCCAGTTTTAATCCAACTCCAAGGATACTCTTGAAAGCCTACTTACCTCTAAGGAATTGTGGGGAAGTGCTGAGGCCAGCAAAATTACTCTAGTGAGCCACTGCAGTGAAGGTAAGGCAATCCATACTACCTGCTCTTAAGACCATTGCAAGAAAACAGGATATTATGAAATTCAAGGCCACATGTGCTTATTTGCCTACTCTGTGAGATAGCTATTATGGCCTGAGCAGGAAATAGTGTGGTTCCCCTGCCCCTCCCTCAGATAGTCAGTCAGCAGAGACTACTTGCCAGCCTGCAGACAGAATTTCAGGGGGAGGAATCCACTCTACTTCAATATAAATCACCTGTAAGAACTATCTCAGATCCCATGGCAGACATTTGGGACCTAGAAGAGATTATTATTTTGGTTTTCTATTTTGGGTGACTGCTGCACATTAAGATATTTGCATGTGAAAAGTAAAAGGTTTTGCTCTTCTTCAACTCCTTGATTTAGAGTTTCTGGTTACTAGGATTTACAGTTTCAAGATTCTTGACAATGGCAGCTAATCCTAGTCATGCTTTCAACTATGCAACTCTAGCAACTACATTTTCAGGAAGATATAAAATTAAATGACACTTTGTTAGTGAAGAAAGAGATTTACTATGAAATGAGGAGAGGTCAGAGGTCCAGGGTGCTTGGACCTTGAGTTTCCAGCTATTCACTGCTATCTTCCCAGGACTGGACTGGTATAGATTAAAAGGGATTGAGCAATGCAGATATCTCCAGAGTCTAGCTGGTGACACATAAACCAATACCAAGATGAGAAATTGAGATCTAGCCAACTTCCTTTCTAGCTGTCCTCACCCCAATGGTAGGACCCCAGAGAGATCACTACTCCCAAGGAGTGGTGGGTATGTAGAGCAATTCCCTAACCCAAGCCAGTCTTTGTTCATACTTGCTAACTGGAAGGCACCCACAAACCTAGTCTATAGAGTGTCCAACAGAATAAGCCATGAGTTAACAGGATAGGAAATGATAAAAAAATTAATGTGTTTTCACTTAGATCTCTGAGGAATCATTAAGAGTATTAAATTATTCTTTTTTTAAAAAAATTTTATTGTTCTTGTATTACATCCATCCCCTTTTTGCTCCCCTCTGTCCCCCTCCCCACTCACCCATTCCCCCCAAACTCAATCCCACTTGTTGTCCATGTCCATGGTTCCTTTATACTAGGTTCTTGTCTAAGCTGCTCCCCTTTCTTGCCTCTGCCTCCCCCCTCCCCCCAACCCCTTTCCTCCTGACCACTGCAGGCCTATTCCTTGTATTCATATACTTGGTTCTGTTTTGCTTGTTATTAGTTTTGCTCATTATTGTCCTGTAATGGGTGAGATCATATGATATTTGTCCTTCACTGACTGGCTTATTTCACTAAGCATAATACTCTCCAATTCCATCCATGTTGTTGCAAAGGGTACAAGTTCCTTCTTTCTTTCTGCTATATAGAATTCCCTTGTGTAAATGTACCAAAGTCTTTTGATCCAATCATCCACTGATGGGCACTTAGGCTGTTTCCAGCACTTGGCTATTATAAATAGTGCCGCTATGAACATAGGTGTGCATAGGTTCTTATGAATTGGTGTTTCAGGCTTCTTTGGGTATAGTCCAAGTAGTGGAATTGCTGGATCAAAAGGCAGTTCCATTTTTAGTTTTTTAAGGAAAACCCATACTGTTTTCCACAGTGGCTGCACCAGCCTACATTCCCACCAACAGTGTATGAGGGTTCCCTTTGCCCTGCATTCTCGACAACACTTGTTGTTTGTTGATTTGCTGATGATTGCCATTCTGACAGGTGTGAGGTGGTATCTTAATGCAGTTTTAATGTGAATCTCTCTGGTGACTAGCGATGTTGAGCATTCTTTCATATGCCTCTGGGCCCTTTGTATATCTTCCTCAGTGAGTTGTCTGTTCAGGTCCTTTGCCCATTTTGGAATTGGGCTGTCTGTCTCCCTGGTGTTGAGTCGCATTAGTTCTTTATATATTTTGGAGATCAGACCCTTGTCTGAGGTATCATTGGCAATTATGTTTTCCCATACAGTTGGTTCCCTTTGAATTTTGCTAATATTTTCTTTAGCTGAACAGAAACTTTTCAATTTCATATAGTCCCATTTGTTGATT